>CM053507.1:90527871-90580014 GCA_028627145.1 Eidolon dupreanum
GCACCTGATACGATTCTCTACATAGAAAACCCTAAAGACTCCACAAGAACACTACTAGAAACAATAAGCAAATACAGTAAAGTTTTTAGATGCAAAAATAACATTCAAAAATCCATAGCATTCTTATTCTCCAATGATGAAGTGTCAGAAAAAGAAGTGAAAAAAATAATTTCTTGTGCAATTGCACAAGGATAAAGAATAAAATACCTAGGAATAAATCTAACAAAACATGTGAAGGACCTATATAATGAGAACTATAAGATCCTATTAATAGAAGTTGAAGAAGATACAAAGAAATGGAAAGATATTCCTCATTCTTGGATTGGAAAAATCAACATAGTTAAAATGACCATATTACCTAAATAAAGCATTATATAGATTTAATTCAATCCCCATCAAAATACCATCAGCATTTTTTTATTAAATAGGACAAAAAATCATCAACTTTGAATGGAAGCACAAAAGACCCCAAATTGCTAAAGACATCCTGGGAAAAAAGAATGAAGCTCGAGGCATCATTCTGCTCAACTTCAAATTATATTACAAAGTGGCAATAATCAAAATGTCATGGTATGGCAGAGAAACAGACACACAAACCAGTGGAACAGAAACGAGAGTCCAGAGGAAACCCATGTATATATGGGCAAACAATTTTTGACAAAAGAACCAAAAACATTCCATGGAGAAAGGAAAGCCTCTTCAATAAATGGTGCTGGGGAAACTGGAAAGCCACCTGCAAAAGAATGAAACTAGACTGTTGCCTTTCACCACGCACCAAAATTAACTCAAAATGGATTCCAGACCTGAATATAAGACCTGAAACAATAAAATGCATAGAAGAAAACATAGGAACTAAACTCGTGGACCTTGCACTAAAGAGGATTTAAAGAATTTGACCTCAAAGGCAGGGAAAGTCAAAGCTAAAATAAATCAATGGGACTACATCAAACTGAAAAGCTTCTGCTCAGCTAAAAAAATCATCAACAAGGTAAAAAGATAACCATCTTAATGGGAAAAGATATTTGCAAGCAACGCCTCCAATAAGGGCCTAATACCAAAATATACAAAGAACTCATACGACTCAACAACAAAAAAACTAACAATCCAATGAAACAATGGGCAGAGGACTTGAATAGACACTTCTTCCAAGAATACATACAAATAGTCAACAAACATAAAAGATGCTCGTTATTGCTAGCTATTAGGGAAATGCAAATCAAAACCACAATGAGATACCATTTCGCACTTGTTAGAATAGCTATAATCAATAGGAAAAGTAAAAACAAATGTTGGAATGGATGCAAAGAAAAAGGAACCCTCCATACACTGCTGGTGGGACTGCAAATTGGTACAGCCACTATGGAAAATAATATGGAGGTTCCTCAAAACACTAAAAATTTATCTACCATATAATCCAGCACTCCCTCTACTGGGTATTTACTCCAAAGACTTGAAAACTCATATCCGTAAAGATATTTGCACATCAATGTTCATAGCAGCATTATTCATGGTGACCAGGACATGGAAGCAACCGAAGTGTCCTACAGTAGATGATTGGCTAATATTACAATGGAATATTACTCAGCCATTAGAAGTGATGAAATCCTGCCATTTGCGACAACATGGATGGACTTTGAGATAATCATGCTAAGCGAAATAAGCCAGACTGAAAAAGTTGAAAATCACATGATATCACTTATATGTGGGATATAAACCTAAAAGCAACAAACGAACAGGACAAACACACAGATATCATGGACATGGACAATAGACTAGTGGTTATCAGAAGACAAAAGTTGGGGGGAGGAAGGAGGTAGATGGGGTAAAGGGGGTCAAATATGTGGTGACAGGAACTCTAACTATGGGAAGTGAACATGCAATGTGATATATATTTGCCTTTCTGTTAAATTGTACACCTGAAACTTATTGGATTTTGTTAAGCAATGTCATCATAAAAATTAAAATTTAAAAATAAATAAATAAATAAATAAAAGTTTTAAAAAGTTATGGTTCATACATACAATAGAATATTACTTAGTCATTAAAAAAAATGAAATCCTACCATTTGCAGCAACATAGAGGTTATTACACTGAGTGAAATAAGTCAGACAGAGAAAGAAAAATTCTATATGATTTCACTTATATGTGGAATCTAAGGAATAAAATGAACAAACTACTCAAAAACAGACTCACAAATATAGAGTAAATCTGGTGATGGATGGGAGGTTGGGGGTGCTGGGAAAATGGATCGAAGGATTAAAGAAGTACAAATTAGTAGTTGATAGATGCCCATAGGGATGGGGAGCATGGCAAAGGGAATGTAGTTAGCAGTAATGTACTGGCTGGGTGGAAAACCAGGGAGAGAAAGAGCAACGAGGGGGATCATTTTATAAACTGTATAAATGTCTAACCAATGTACTGTATACTTGAAACTAATTTTAAAAAAATAAATAAAATCATATGATCAGTTTTAAAAAATCCTGTATTACTAGCTCAGACAAGACCAAACTAATCAAAACACTCAGAGCACCAAAATTTATACATAAACTGGAGTTTACATAAACATGTCAGAAGTGTCATCTGTGGTAGAAAATAGTGGCATAAAGTGCAGTCCCAGTTGTTAAAACTGGGACTGTTAAAACTGAGACTGTCTACAATGACTTGATTTTATTATTTCAGAGTCTGTAATGTCCTATTGGACAACATGGACTTCTCATACATGTTCAAATTCGTAATGCCCAGTAGCTTTGTCCTAAAGGGAATCCTTGGGTGCTATCAGGGGAATTTTAGCTCTGCACTCCTTTCTCTTCTGGCAAAAGCACACAGTTGTATAATTGGTTGACTCTTCTATTCAAAGCAAATTAATATAAATATTTTCCTGAGTTTGGGAAAAGAGCTTCCAAAATAAACAGTGTGCAAAGAATTGCTGCCTATATTATTGTCAGTCCTGTGCTACTGTATATTTTTCTACTTTGGAAAGCTTAATGTATTGAAAGAATCTCCCCAATTTCTCAAAAAATATGGGTAAGAGAAATTATTTGTGTAATATTTATTAACCTTTATATAGAAAATTTAAAATACTGTTTAATTTATAATAATTTTAGATTTTGTTTATAACATGTCAAAATAGACAGGTGAAAATGGGAAAAATAGTGAATTGTGTCTTTTATTTTTGTGACTAAAATTCTGAATATACCTGTAAGACCGAATTGTCCCCTTTAACGTGTTTTATTATTTTGTTAACCTAAGTATAATGATTTTAGAAGGTAAATTTTGGTGTGTGTGTGTGTGTGTGTGTGTGTGTGTGTGTGTGTGTGTGTGTGTGTGTGTGTGTGTGTTTATATATGCTCACAAGGAAATTTGTTAAAAATGTCTCTATTTTGTTTTCAACCATTTATGAATAAATAAGTACCCCAACACAAATTAAATTTGAGAGTTTTGAATTATTTAGTGATTGGAATTGCAAGAAGGATGGCTATTCCATATAGAAATCTACTTAGTAACTGGATTATTGATTCATTATTTATATTGCCCCTATCCAGGATTCAGTTTTGGCTCAGTTTTATTCTGCTAACACACATATGCATACACATACATATAAACCTACAACTGGTGGTTTTGTTCTGCTAACACACACACAGCACACATATACACAACTGGTGGAAAGGAAAGTATTCTCAAGTAAAACAAGCAGAATTTCTAGAGAAGGTCACTTCTAATCACTGTAATAACAAAAAGAAAGCAACTTTTAAATATGGAAAAAACTTTTGGGCAATATATTTATAAATATATTATAAATAATGGATATATTTATAAATAATGAAGTTTATAAGACAGAATTTAAAAATTGAAATCTCTTTTTCATAAATAAATTTCACAGGAAAATAAACTTTGAAGTTTTTTAAAAAAGAAAACTCAGAACTGACAACTTTTATGAAACTCTAGAGTTAAGACAAGCATTACCCCAAGCCTCTGAGTCTTTTATTTTCCTTTCGCCTTTCTCGGATACCACTTCTCTGTCTTCTTTGGCTTGTATTTTTTACACTTATCCATCTGTCTCTGTTATTTTTCATTTGTTACTTGCTTCCCTGTTTGCTTTTCATCAATGTATATTTCTTCCCAGATTTCCTGTTCTCTTTTTCCTTTCCATGCCTTCTTATAGTCTCCTCTTTTGAAAGTTTTATTGAAATATTCTAGAAGAAAAAAAACTACATGTGTTTTTGAAAAGTAGAAAAATGCCAACTGTTCTCCACATTTTGGAGAGTACTCTGTTTTATTTCACCCACTTGTTTCCCTTTCACTTAATTATTTTTTGGCCTCAACTCTATCACATAATAGAAATTGCTGTCACTAAAGCCATTAAAATCTCTTGATTTTTACACTCAGTGAAATCTGATAATTCCTTGTCCTACTAGAACATTTATTTTAGCATTGACTTGTGCTTCACTTCATTCTTCTTTAATATCTTCTCTTTTTTTAAGGTTTACAACACTCAGCTTTCCAGTTTTCCTTCTGCTTCTCTGATCACTCTGCTCAGTATTATTTTCTGGTATCTCCCTAGTCTTTCTTTGATGTATCAGGCCTCTTTGTTGCAACAAGAAATGAGTTACTTGAATGGAAATTGCTCTAACAAAGAAGCATAAGAGCAATTGGAAGAATCAGCTGGAGTGAAAAAGGGCAGGAACAGAAGAAAGCAAAGAAATCAATCAACAGCAAAAATCATGTCCCAACACTAGCTCAATGAGATCTGGGTTCTCTTTGCAGAATTTGGAATGCCAGCTCACACTGACAACACCATTTGCTGGAGTTTTCATGTTGCTGCCTTTGCGACCAGTATTCTTTTGTCCTGGTACCTTTTTCTCTTTCTCTCCATATTCTACATATGGGTTAGGTGGGTTCGATATGCCAAATCTAGGTCAAGTCTCCTCACTCTAGGTGCAAACGGGATGGGAAAGTCAGTTTCTAGCTCTTTTGGCTTCTTGAGTGGGTGTTAACTTCTGCCAGTGACCAAGACTATGTGGTAGAAAAAGGGATCAGATGTTGGCCAATTAACATAGGCTGTATATAACCTCTTTTAAATATAACTTCCTCAAGTTTCTTTCCATGCCCTTCTTCTGTTTACTTTATACATGCTCTTCAATGGATAAGTCATTACTAAATATGCCTCATGGAATCCCCAGTGATTCCTAAGACTATTTATATTGAGCTCTGGTAGACTCATACTACTAAGTACATATTACATGGATGTTCAAAGCATCCTCTCTCCACAAACTAGCCACTGCATCTTGATTTCAGTATTTGATGGCCACCTACCCAGTCACTAAGTGATTCCACTCTCCTTTACTGACCACCCCCTTCACATTAATTATATCAAATCCTAGTGATTAAACATTCTGAATTATTTTGCATTTCTCATTTCTCCTCATCGCTTACAAAGTAATATCATTCACTGACTTGGCACTTGACATGCACTTGGAGAATACTTTTTCTTTCCAGTCTTATTGTGATATAATTGACGTATAACATTCTATTCTATTTAAATGTACAACATAATGATTTGATATTTGTATATATTGCAAAATGACCACAACAAGTGTAGTCAATATCTGTCACATACATAATTACGGTTTTTTTCTTATGATAAGAACTTTTAAAATCTATTCTCAGCAACTTTCAAATATATAATACAGGACTGTTAACTATAGTCACCATGATGTACATTAAATCCCAGGACTTATTTATCTTATAACTAGAACTTTGTACCTTTAGGTCTCTTTCACCCATTTCCCCACACACACATCTGTCATTTCTGACAACCACAAATCTGTTCTCTGTATCTTTGAGGGGTGTTTTTAGAGTCCACATATAAATGAGGTCATATAGTATTTGTCTTTCTCTGTATGACTTATTTCACTTAGCATAACACCCTTAATGGCCATTCATCTTGTCATAAATGGCAGGGCTTCCTTCTTTCTCATGGCTGAATAATATTCTATTCTCTGTGTATCTGTGTGTGTTTCACATCTTTATCCAATCATCCATCGATGGACACTTTGGTTGTTCCCATGTCTTGGCTATTGTGAATAATACTACAATGAACATAGGGGTACATATATCCTTGAGATAGTGACTTCATGTCCTTTGAATAAATACTCAGAAGAGGAATTACTAGATCATACGATAGTTATATTTTTTAACTTTTCAAGGAACCTCCATATTGGTTTCTGTAGTGGCAGTATTAGTTTATATTCCCAGTAACTTTTGCTTCTTTAACATGTACAAACACTAAAAACGCACTTTTAAAAAATAATTTATTTTTCAGTTAAAGTTGGTATACAATATTATATTAATCTCAGGTGTACAATATGATGAGTAAATATTTATACAACTTATGAAACGATTATCCCAATAAATCTAGAACTGCCTGACACTGTACATAGTCATTACAATATTATTGACTATATACTCTATGCTATACTTTATAGCCCCATAACTATTTTCTAAGTACCAATTTGTACTTCTTAATCCCTTCCCCTTTTTCATCTACCTTCCTAAACCCCCTCTCATCTAACAACCATCAAAATGTTCGCTGTATCTATAAATTTGTTTATTTTATTTATTTCGTTCTTAAGATTCCACCTGAAAGTGAAATCATATGGCATTTGTCTGTTTGACTTACACCGTTTAGAACAATACCCTCTGGATCTATTCATGTTGTTGCAAGTGGCAAGATTTCATTCTTTTTAATGGCTGAGTAATATTCCAATGTATGTATATACCACCTCTTCTTTATCCATTTATCTATTGATGGACATCTAAGTTGCCTCCACATCTTGGCTACTGTAAATAATTCTGCAATGAACACATGGATTCACATGTTCCTTCAAAGTAGTGTTTAGGGTTACTTCAGATAAATACACAGAAGTGAGATTATTGGGTCCTTGTCTCTTGTTATAGCCTTTGTTTTAAAGTCTGTTTTGCTGGTATAAGTATTACTACCCCAGTTTTTTTTTTTTGTTTTCATTTTCATAAAATTTCTTTTCCATTCCTTTACTTTCAGTTTGTGTGTGTCTTTCAATCAGAAGTGAGTCTCCTATAAGCAGTATATATAAGGGTTTTGTTCTCTTATTCATTCAGCTATCCTAATTCTTTAGATTGGAGCATTTAATCCACTACATTTATAGTAATTGTTGATAGATATATAGTTATTGCCATTTTATTACTCAGATTTTTTTATCTTTTTTTCTTTCTCCTTCTTAAAGAAGTGCCTTCAACATTTCTTGTAATACTGGTTTGGTGTTGATGAACTCCTTTACCTTTTTCTTGTATGAGTAGCTCTTTATCTGTCCTTTGATTCTAAATAAGAGGTTTTCTGGGTAGATTACTCTTGGTTGTTGCTTTATATCACTTCAAATATTTTATGTCAGTCCCTTCTGGCCTGCAAAGTTTCTGTTGAGGAATCAGCTGACAATACCCTTGTAAGTAACTAACTGCTTTTTGCTTACTGCTTTTAAAGTTCTTTGTCTTTAATCTTTGGCATTTTAATTATGATGTGTCTTCGTGTGAGCCTATTTGGGCTCATTTTGTTTGGAATTCTCTGTGTTTCTTGTGCTTGTATGTCTATTTCCTTTGCAAAGTTAAAGAAGTTTTTCATCATTATTTCTTGTAAAAGCTTTTTAATTTCTTGCTTTTTCCTCCTTCTGGTACCCCTATGAGGCAAATGTTTGTACACTTGATGTTGTATCAGAGGCCCTGTAAACTAGCCTCATTTTTTAAATTATTTTTTCTTGTCGTTGTTCTGATTGTTTTCTGCTACCTTATCTTCTAAATTGCTCATTTGATTCTCTGCTTTATCTAATCTACTGTTGATTTCACCTAAGGTATTCTTCATTTCAGTTATTGTGTTTTAATCTTTGATTAGTTCTTTTTGTTTTCTGTCTTCATTTTTATGTTCTATATCTCTTTGTTAAACTTCTCACTAAGTTCATCTACTCTTCCTTTACATTCATTGAACATCCTTATATCCAGCCTTTTGAACTTTGTATCTGACAGCTTGTCTCCACTTTGTTTCATTCTTTTCTGGAGTTTTGCACTGTTCTTTCATCTGGGATATGTTTGTCTTTTCATTTTGGCTGCCTCCCTGTGTTTGTTTCTATGTATTAGATAGGGCTGCTAGGTCTCCTGGTCTTAGTAGACTGGCCCTATGTAGTAAGTTTCCTGTGGGTCCCAGTGGCACAGTCTTCCTGGTAGCTTAAGCTGGGTGCTCTAGGTGTGTCCCTTGTGTGGGTTGTGTGTGCTCTCCTATTGTAGTTGAGCCTTGATTATTCTTGGCATGTCAATGGGAGAGCTTGACTTTCAGGCTGATTGGTTGTGAGAACTGGTTGGGACTTCAGTGGAGGAGCTATTGTGCAGGGGCTGACCCTATAGAGCAGGATTCACTTTAGCAGGGCTCTGGTACCTGATGGGTCTGCCCTTGGGTGGGTCATTTGTGAAGGTGGTTGGGTGGTTCTGATGTAGCCTGAAACTTGTCATCAGATATGTTTGTTCTGGGGCTTCTTGGGAGGGGCTTTTGTGCAGGCCAAGGACAACTGCTTTCTGTGCCCTTTCCAGAGCCACTTGGTATGAACTACAAAGTATCTGCAGATGGTTGCCACTTATGCTGGACTTAGAGGTGCCCAGAAGAGACTAAGCTGGGAACTGAAGCTGGCTGCCACTAGTACCAGGCTTGACGCTGCTTAGCAAGAGGTATAGGTCACACCAAGGCCAGATATAGCTTGTTTAGGTTTTGAGAACCTTTGAGAGATTTTAGGAAAGTCTGTGGCATGAGCCAAGAAGATTTGTATAGATAAGCTACTGAAAGTGGCCTTAGTTGCCTGCAACTGGGATGGATTGGGTTCTCAGGGAATCATCAAGGTAGGGTGAATGGTATTAGCCAAGTTGATGGAGACTCAGTATGGTGCCCACCTATATGTGCAACTGGGTGGTTGAGGGCTCAATAAAGGAGCAATGGCTTCTGCCAACTCCTGTTATAGTTGAGCCTGGGACTTCAGCAGCCCTCTTTCTCAATTAGCCACAATCTCTCCTGGTTGTCACAGCCAGAAGGTATGGGGACTTCTCTTCCTAGCACAGGAACCCTGGTCTTGGGAGCCTCATATGTGATTGGGATCCTTCATTCCCTCAGGGGGACTTCACAGCTGAGATATTCCTCCTGATTACCACCACACGTGGGTGTGGAACCAGCTCATTGTGCATCTCTACCCCTCCTACCAGTCTCAAGGTGGGGCTTCTGTATATCTCCAGTTGTAGGACTCTGTTCAGCTAGATTTCAGGTACTATCCAATAATAGTTGTTCAGTAGTTTAGTTGTAATTTTGATGTGGTTGTGAGAGGAGGCAAGCACAGCATTTACCTATTCTGCCATCTTAATTGTAAAACCACTTGGAAAGCATTTTAAAAATGCACATATTAAACTTTATTCTTGAACCACTGAATTGATTTCTACAGTAATACCTCACATTTTATACTTTGCACAAAAATTCCTCAGACAATTCTGACCTGTATCTGGCTTGAGAACTACTAGACAAGAGTATCAGCTTTCTGACTAGTATTCCTGACTCCAATTTCCCCTCCCAGAAGCTTATTTTTTACACTACCACGTATTTATTTTTTATAATATTTTTCAGTTCCACTCCTCTCATGGTATCCAATTCATTTTATTACCCTTCAGATTTTCCTCCCTTGACCTTACATCTATGTTTCATACACAAAATTTCCCTATCACACTCAACAGTATCTCCATAAACATATCACATACTTCAACTGTCTCTTTTTCTAAATCTGCTCATTGCTGCACATTTTTTGAACCAAAATCTTTCTTTTTCTTCCATTTGTTCAATTACTCTAAAATAAATTCCATCTATTAAGGAGGTAATAAAATTAAGGGGGATTTCTCATGTGCTTTTATTTTAACTCTTGCTACCCCCCCCCCACATTTTCATGTTATAAATCCTTGAGATATATATATATATTCATTTACTTCATTTCATTTCAGGCAACACAGAGTGAGGACATGGAAAAGGAAAATGCTACATTGCTGACAGAGTTTGTTCTCACAGGACTTATATATCAACGAAAGTGGCAAATCCCCCTATTCCTGATGTTCTTGGTAATATACCTCATCACCATTGTGGGAAACCTAGGTCTAATTGCTCTCGTATGGAATGACCCTCAACTTCACATTCCCATGTACTTATTCCTTGGAAGTTTGGCCTTTGTGGATGCTTGGATATCATCTACAGTCACCCCCAAGATGTTGGTCAATTTCTTAGCCAAGAGCAAAATAATATCTCTCTCTGAATGCATAATACAATTTTTTTCCTTTGCATTTGGTGGCACAACAGAATGTTTTCTGCTGGCAGCAATGGCATATGATCGCTATGTGGCCATATGCAAACCATTACTTTATCCAGTGATTATGACGAATAGACTATGTATCTGGCTGTTAATCTCATCATTTATAGGTGGTGTTCTTCATGCTTTTATTCATACAGGTGTACTATTCAGATTAACCTTCTGTAATTCTAATATAATATATCACTTTTACTGTGATATCATTCCATTGTTTAAGATTTCCTGTACTGACCCTTCAATTAATGTTCTGATGGTTTTTATTTTCTCTGGGTCAATACAGGTGTTCACCATTCTGACTGTTCTTGTCTCTTATACATTTGTTCTCTTTACAATCTTAAAAAATAAGTCTCTTCAAGGCATAAAGAAAGCCTTCTCCACATGTGGAGCCCATCTCTTATCTGTGTCTTTATACTATGGCTCCCTTCTCTTCATGTATGTACGCCCTGCGTCTACACAAGCAGATGATCAAGATATAATGGACTCTCTATTTTACACTATCATCATTCCTTTGTTAAATCCAATTATCTACAGCCTGAGAAATAAGAAAGTCATAGATTCACTGGCAAAACTATTTAAGAGAGATGTTTAGATTGCATACTAATGCATGTTCTCTTTTTATTAAAACAGTCACGAAATTATGTAGATAAATGTAACTGTTTTGGTTAGTGCTCAAAAATTTTGCAATTATAATTACACTAGTATTTCAATGACTTAATGTGTTAGTACTAATTTACTCCTTAAAATATTTGGGTAAGTTGTTCAAATAATAAAAAATTAAACAAATATGCGTCATATAAGAATAATTAAAGCTGAAAAGAAATGAAAACATTTTACATGCTCTTACATTCTTCAACATAGCTTTATAAAATCGTTAAGCACTGCAATAATGTAGTTTCTCTAACCAGGATTTGGTTATGTTGTCTTTGATGCACAACTGTGCAGCCTGAAGACTTATCACATTTAACTCTCCAGTGCAGGCAGGTTTGTATTTGAGTATAAGGAGGCAAATCTCAGAAATTCTGCTAGCCATCAAAAGGTCTTTCATTTCACTTTATTTGAGACATGGTGAATTTCTTTTCTTGTAGGGGTTCAACTCATATCACAGAAAGAAATAAACAGAAATGGTAAATTAATGATTTAAAAAATGAGAAGAGAGTTAAGACAGTAAAGGTCAGGCCAAACCATAAGAAGATACTCTTAGCTCTGTACATTTTCATGAGTAATGATAAGGAAGTCGCTTCTGTCTATGATACCTTGAAGGCACTTTGCAGCTGTGTTTGTATGTTGTAGGGTACTCTAAAAAGCTTCAGCAATTCAGAAAGCTAAGAGATGAGATTGCAGAATATAATTGGGATGAACGTAGGAAAAGTGTCAGACTAGGAAGGAAATGTTCAATCTTCCTAGAATTAAAAAAGGAAGCTAGTAAGAAAAGAAATACATCTATTTCAAATGTGTTGACACAAGGGCTTCAAATGCATATCACTAAAGTTCAAATAATGTTAACAAAATATGATGTCATAATGCACACTGGGTGGCTGGGAAAGACATGAAAATAAACAAGATTTTGAATGTTTTGTGCCCCCAAAGTCCTTAAATGTTAGTTTTCATCTCACCCCATGCTCAAAGTATAATTAGTGACTCATCTTCAGGTACTCTCCTATCCTTCTTTTCTCAACACTAAAATCCATACACTTTCTCACTGATACACTAAAGTGCTTACCTAAGAACTACCAACCTTTGTTAAACTACTTATTTATATTCTATATCCTGTTGATACTCTTACTTACTAAACATAGCTGCCAGGTTATTCTTTATAAACAGAACTCAGATTAAGCCATAGCCCCTTTCAACAACTTTCAATGGATTGTCATTGCTACTGAACATATGAGATATATATATATATACACATATATATGTATATGTGTATATATATATATATATATATGTATGTATAATCTGTATACATACCCATGCATTTCTTTGTTCAAAGACTAAACTTTCAGGAATCATTTCTATAGTTTCTTTGTTCATGTGAATGTCCATACTACATGATATATATCCATGTCTCCCTATATATCTGCCTATCACCAACTCCATCTCTATCTCTGTCTTCTTCACCCTGACATAATCTGATTATCTGAGGTCTTTTCAGGTAAAACTTGGTTTAACTCTAAATTCTTGTCCTCTAATATTTTCATTAATAGAATCTGGGTTATACGCAAAATGAGTTGCAGAAATCTTTCTGGATGCCCTTTACTCAGGCACGTGCTTTTGCTAATAAAGATCTTTCCACAGAGAATCTCTTCCCCCTACAACTGCCTCCATTTTATTTACAATTGTAATGGTGTTCTTTCTTCAAAGTAGATCTCAAATGTTACAGCTTCTCTGATGCATTTCCAGATTATTTGATGAGGATGGTAGAACTCATTCATTTGAAACATTTAGCAATTAATTTATTTTTCTTAGGCCACATTTAGCCTATAATACTTATTTTGAGGCAACTGGCATTATATTATAAAATTGATTTCTTAGTTCCTGTCCATCATTTGCGGTGCTTAACACAATGGCTTACACACCTGAGGTCCTATATAAGTGTTTGTGAAATATTTGCAAAATTTAATTGAATCTGACAGTGCAAATATATAGAATACAGTAAGAGTACATAACTCTTTTGCAATATTATAATGAGATTCAAGAGATTATGGGCCTGGGATGGCTGCTGCATGCCAGCTCACATTCTTAAGTTTCCCTCATGACAATCACAAGTATTACACATTTAAAGTGAATTATTCTTGCTTTTTCTCATTGCAAGGATCAACCTCTGGGATAAAGTACAACAAAATGTGAGGGAGAAGCTAATTAGCTTTGGTAAAAAAAAAAAAAAAGGAAAAGGAAAAGAGGGAAAAATCATAGAATACCACCAAACTACAATAACAGACAGAAACATGAAGGCAGAGAAACAATGGAGACACTGAGTTAGCAGAAAACAAAAGAGAAAATGACTATTGGAAAGCTTCATATAAAGATAATCACCCTAAATGTAAACAGACTGATTTCACCAATAAAAAGGCACAGAGTAGCAGAGTATATCAAAAACAAAACCCAACCATATGCTGCCTTAAAGAAACACATTTCAGCTGCAATGACAAATACAGACTTAAAATGAAAGGGTATAAAATGATACTCCAAGTAAATGGCAACTAGACAAAAGCAGATGTAGCTATACTTATATCTGATAAAACAGACTTCAAGATAAAAAGGTAATGACAAAATTAATATTTCATAATGAGAAGACATAATGAACATGACATTGAGAAGACATATCACTTATCAATATATATGCTCCTAATTTGGGTGTACCAAAAAAAATATAAAGCAACTACTAACAGAACTAAAGGGAGAAACTGACAAAAACACAATTATAGTTGGAGACCTAAATACCCCATTGTCATCTATGGATAGAACATCCAAACAGAAAATCAATAAGGAAAGATTAGTGTTAGATGACACATTAGACCAACTGGACAAAATCGACATTTCCAGAGCCTTTCATCCCAAAACACCAGATTATACATTCTTCTCCAGTGCATATGGAACATTCTCAAGGATAGAACATATGTTGGGATATAAAACTAGCCTCAGCAAATTTAATAAAATTTAAATCATACCAAGCATATTCTCTGACCACAATGTTTTAAAACTGGAGGTCAACTGCAAAAAGAAAGCAAGAAAAACCACAAATACATGGAGATTAAACAACATATTACTAAAGAAAGACTGAGTTAAAGAAGAAATAATAGGAGAGACCAAGAGATACATAGAAACAAATGAGAATGAAAATAGAACATATCAAAACTGGGATATAGCAAAAGCAATAATAAGAGGAAAATTTATATCATTAGAGACCAATCTCAAGAAACACGAAAAATCTTTTAAGTAGAAGAAGAAATAAAGCCTAAACTCCACAGAAGGAAGGAAATAAAAGTTAAAGCAGAGTTAAATGAAATTGAGAAAAAAATGACAATAGAAAAAATAAAACAAAGAGCTTGTTCTTTGAAAGGATCAGTAAAATTAACAACCTCATGGCTGGACTCACTAAGGAAAGAAGAGAAAAGACATAAGTACACAAATCAGAAATGAAAGAGAAGTTATGACAGATACAACTGAAACACAAAGGATCATACAAAAATACTGTGAAAGATTATATGCCACCAAATTCAATAACCTAGAAGAAATGGACAAATTCTGAGAAATATACACCCTACCTGGACTGAATCATGAACTAGAAAATCTAAATAGACTGATCAACAGTAATGAAATTGAAACAATCGACAAAAACTTCCCAAAAAGTAAAAGTTCAGGACTAGAGGGCTTCACTAGTGAATTCTACTAAACAATCAAAGATTTAATACCTGTTCTCAAACTCTTCCAAAAATTGAAGAAGAGGCAATACTTCCTAACCCATTTTATGAGACAAACATTATCTTAATACCAAAACATGTAAGGACAATGCAAAAAAAGAAAACTATAGACTAACATCTCTAATGAATACAGATGCAAAAACCTTAATCAAAATACTAGCAAATTGAATACAACAATACATTAAAAAGATTTTATATACATCATGATCAAGTGGGCTTCATTCAGGGGCTCAGGGATGTTTCAACATATACAAATCAATCAATGTAATATACCACATAAACAAAAAATGGATAAAAATCATATGATCATATCCATAGATGCAAAAACAGCATTTGACAAGATATAACATCCATTTATGACTAAAACACTTAATAAAATGGGTATAGAAGGAAAGTACCTCAAAATAATAAAGGCCATATATGACAGACCCTCAGCTAATATCGTAAGTAATGATGAGAAATTGAAAGCTCTTCTTATAAGATCAGGAACAAGACAAGGCCATTTGCTACCACCACTATTATTCAATATAGTATTGGAAGTTCTAGCTACAGCAATCAGGCAAGAGTAAGAAATAAAATGCATTCGAATTGGGACTAAGGAATCATGCAGATGACATGATTCTCTATATAGAAAACCCTAAAGATTCCACCAAAAAACTATTAGAAACAATAAACAAATACAATAGAGTTTCAGGTTACGAAATCAATATACAAAAATCCACAGTAATCAAAATGGTATGGTATTGGCAGAAAAACAGACAGAGTAATGGAACAGAATTAAGAGTGCAGAAATAAAACCCCACATATATGGGAAATTAATTTTTGACAAAGGAGCCAAAAACATACAATGGAGAAAGAACAGCCTCTTCAATAAATGGTACTTGGAAAATTGAAAAGCCACGTGAAAAAGAATGAAACTAGACTGTTATCTGTCACCATACACCAAAATTAACTCAAATCAATCAAAGACCTAAACAGAAGACTTGAAACAATAAATTGCATAGAGTAAAACATATGTACTAAACTCGTGGACCTCATTTTTGAGATGCTTTTATGAATTTGACCTCAAAGGCAAGGGAAGTAAAAACAAGAATGAACGAATGGGTCTATATCAGACTAAAAAGCTTTTTGCACAGCAAAAGAAACTATCAATAAGACAAAGAGGTAACCATTCAAATGGGAGAAGGTATTTGCAAACATTGCCTCCAATAAGGGGCAAATATCCAAAACATACAAATAACTCATACAACTCAAGAATAATAATAAAAAACAAGCAATCCAATTAAAAAAATGGGCAGAGTATGTGAACAGATACTTCTCCCAAGAAGACATACAAATGGCCAACAGACATGAAAAGATGTTCACGTTCACTAGCTATTAGGGAAATGGAAATCAAAACCACAATGAGATACCATCTCACACTTATTAGAATGTCTATCATCGATGGGACAAATAATAAGAAATGTTGGAGAGGTTCTGGGGGAAAAGGAACCCTCATACACTGCTGGTGGAGCTATAAATTGGTACAACCACTATGGAAAAGCAGTATGGAGCTTCCTCAAAAAACTAAGAATTGAATTACCATATGACCAAGCAAGTTCTCTTTTGGGTATTTACCCAAAAAACCTGAAAACACTTATCCACAAAATATATGCACCCCAATGTTCATAGCAGCATTATTCACAGTGGCCAGGACATGGAAGCAACTGAAAAGTCCTACAAAAGATGACTACAATAATGGATAAAGAAGAAGTGGTACATAAATACAATACAAAAGAAAAGATGAAATACTGCCATTTGCCACAACATGGATCTTAAGATTATCATACTAAGTGAAATAAGTCCAACAGAAAAAGTTGAGAACCATATATTTTAACTCAAATGTGGGATATAAAATGGAAAGCAACGAGTGAACAAGACAAACAGACTCATGGACATGAATTATGGATTAGTGGTTACCAGAGGAAGGGATGGAGTAGGAGGGTAGATAGGGATAAAAGGGGTCAAATTTTTGGTGACAGAAAGAAATCTAACTTTAGGTAGTGAACACACAATGCAATATATATGACATACTATTGAACTGTACACTTGAAATTTATTTTATCAATCAATGCCACCTCAATAATTTTTAATTAAAAAAGGAAATAGAATAAAAAAAAAGATATATGCACCCTGATGATTATCGCAGCATTATTCATAGTGGCTAAGACATAGAAACATATGAA
Source organism: Eidolon dupreanum (assembly GCA_028627145.1). NCBI lineage: Eukaryota > Metazoa > Chordata > Mammalia > Chiroptera > Pteropodidae > Eidolon > Eidolon dupreanum. The sequence continues at coordinate 90,544,927 of CM053507.1, forward strand.
GTGCCCTTTGATAGATGATTATATAAAGAAGTGGTATGTATATTCAATGGAATATTACTGAACCATAAGAAAAGATGAAATACTGCCACTTGCGACAACATAGATGGACCTTGAGATAATCATGCTAAGTGAAATAAGTCAGACAGAAAGGTTGAGAACCATGTGATTTCACTCATATGTGGGATATAAAACTGAAAGCAACAAATGAACAAGACAAACAGAGACTCGTGGACATGAACAATAGTTTAGTGGTTATCAGAGGGAAGAGAGTAGTAGAGAAGTAGGTAATGGTAAAGGGGGGTCAAATATATGGTGACAAAGGAAATTTAACTTTTGCTGGTGAGCACACAATGTAATATACATATGATGTATTACTTATTTGTACACTTGAAACCTATATAATTTTATTAACCAATGTTACCCTAATAAATTTAATTTTAAAAATTAGCTAATTATTAGATGTTGTGTTTAAACACTATTTTTTAAAGATTTTTTTAAATAGATAAGCATTTAAAAATATTAACAATAAACTAAAAAGTTTTGTACAGCAAAGGAAACCATCAACAAAACAAAAAGACAACTGGCTGATTGGGAGAAGATATACACTAATGATACATCTAATAAGAGGTTAATATCCAAAATATATAAAGAACTCATGTATCTCAACAACAACAAAAAAATAAACAAGCCAAATAAAAAATCAGCAGAAGACCTTAACAGGTACTTCTCCAAAGATGAAATAGAGATGGCCAATTGACATATAAAAACATGCTTGAGGTCACTAATCAGAGAAATGCAAATTAAAACCACAATGAGATATCATCTCACACCTGTCAGAATGGCTATCATAAATGAATCAAAAAACAAGTGTTGGTGAGGATGTGGAGAAAAGGGAACCCTCATACATTGTTGATGGGATTACGAATTGGTACAGCCACTATGGAAAGTAGTCTAGAGGGCTCTCAAAAAACTTAAAAATGGATATACCTTTTGACCCAGCAATTGCACTTCTGGGTATTTATGCAAAGAAAACCTAAACAATAATTCATAAAGATCTATGCACCCCTATATTCATGGCAGCAAAATTCACAATAGCCAAGGCATCAAAGCAACTTAAATGCCCATCAACAGACGACTGGATAAAAATGTTATGGTTTATTTACACAACGAAATATAAAAAAAAAAAAAATGAAATCCTACCATTTGCAATGACATGGATGGACCTAGAGGTTATTATGCTGAGTGAAATAAGTCAAACAGAGAAAGATAAATACCATATGATTTCACTTATATGTGGAATCTAAGGAACAAAAAGAACAAACTAATCTAAAACAGACTCACAAATATAGAGGACAATCCTGTGATGGACAGAGGAGAGGAAGTTTGGGAGGCTGTGAGAGTGGGGTGAAGGGTTAAAGAAGTACAAATTAGTAGTTGATAGATGGTCACAGGGATGGGGAGCACGGCATAGGGAATGCAGTTAGCAGTAATGTATTGGCTAGGTGGACAGGCAGAGGAGAGAAAGAGCAATTAGGGGGATCGTTTTATAAACTATATAAATGTCTAACCAATGTACCGTATACCTGAAACTAATAAAATTTAAAAAATATGTATGTATAATTATTATATAATCTGGAGGTCCACTTCACAGATGAGACCAGGTCATCTGCCCTTTTTTTGTCTCCCTAGAAAAAGGAGTAATAGATCATAGTCTAGCTGCTCTTATGCATATATGTATTTTTTATATTTTTGTTGCTATATAATAGTCTCAGCATATTGATGGTTTCCTGTTAATCACCTTGATTATTACTTGTTCATTCATTATTACGAGACTAAAATTAGATCGATAATAGAAACATCTTCTGTCATCATAACAATCTGGTTCCCTAATTGATATTTTCCTTGAATCAGAAGGCTGACATCAAACTATGAAAATCTGAACAAAGTTTGTTACCTGTCAAGTCTTACTTTAGGTTGGGTGACTATGAACACAGTTGAGCCTCTCAGAAACTCAGAATTCCTGTGTAGCTTTCTCTTGTGCATATCTAGTCTATAGATTCCCCTTCTCTGGTTTGTTCTTCAGTGCAATATTAACTACTTTATGCCATTCAAAAATCCACTCAAATCCCCAGTCCATTGATGTAATGCCATTCTCACTTCTGTTATAGATCTTTTTCATTTTTGTAGTTCATTTTTTTCACCTTGGTGACATGCTGGGAAAGAAGTAAAAAAACACCTGTGCAGAAACCAAATTTTGGACACAATACTCTGCTGGTTCCTTTAAAAAAGAAACTATGAAATTACATATGTATTATTTAAGGGTTTTTTAAGTGTAGATGATGACGTATTGCTAAGTTCACTCAGCTGTCTAGAATACCAGTGATATTTGATTAAAGCATCCCATGGAAATACTAATAATTTACATGAAATAATCTTTATTATGAAGGTGTATTCATTTTCTTAACCTGGAGATTTAAAAGAATTCAGTTCCTCACTTTTCATGTGTGTGTATACATATTTTTCCTAATCATTTTATAATACCTTCTACTGTTTCTAAAGTTGCTGACAAAATCATTTAACATTGTGTTCAAAGAAACAAAAGTATTCAAATTTAGGTAAGAACAACGAAACACCAATCAAAATTAGAACAGTATTTCTAAAGTCTGGTTTGTTGAGTGACTATGGCAGAATCTTATAGAGTGTACATTAAGTACGTTTCAAAACCTCTTTGTTCTATCTTTTTTTAGTTCATTTAAAAAAGAGGTTATCAAACTTTAATGGCCTTAGAATTCCCTAGAAAGCTTGTTAAAATACAGATTGATAGGCTCCACCTATATAGTTTCTGATTCAGTAATGTTAATGCTGTTTGTTTGGAACAGTATTTATTGAATCACTGTTTTAGACTGTACTTTAGGTACTTCCAAATTCATATGATGAAGCCATAATCCCTAATGTGGTGGTATTTGGAGTGAGGCCTCTATGGAAGGTAATTAGAGTTAGATAATGTCATCATAAAGGTAGAGCCTTCTTGATGGTCTTAGTGCCTTTATAAGAGACAGCAGTACTCATCCAGGAAAGGCCATGTGAGCACAATGAGAAGCAGCTGTCTATAAGCCAAGAAGTGGGCTCTCACCATGTACTGCATTACTGGCACCTTGATCTTGAACTTCCCAATAAATGTCCATTGTTTAAGCCATCCAGGGTATATTTCTTCATAACAGCCAAGCGGACTAAGACAACCACTGTTTTATATCATTGGTAAAGCAAAATTGTTACAATATGAAGATATTTAGAGACTAGCCCAAATGGTAAAAACAAATATATTCTCTATTCTCTACTTAAACAGCACTATGCAAATATTTGAAAAGTTTCCACCCTCCATATACTACTTTCTTCTCTGTTTTGGGCAGGTGGATACAGGTTTCAACAGGGCATCTGTTTCAAAGAATAAAGAATTGTGAACTTTGTTATAACTTTTTGGGGGGAGCAATGATTAATAGTAAGATAGCCAATCAAAACCTCATTGCCTCATTTCAATAAGGTTACTTGAAAGGAAATCAATCCTTTAGAAAAAAATTGTCAAGGTGGATCAACTTTCTCAAAGTACCATTATTCTAAAAAAATTCATATACAAGATGTTCCACTTGCTATAGTAATGTGATATTAATCCTTTCTGAAGAGGTACCCTCTAAGAGAAATTTATTTGACAGCAATAATTGACAACCTTATGTTTCCTGTATTTTTTAAAAAAGAAATTCGCTAAATGTACAGTGAGTGTTAAAAGGCCTTTAACATATTTGAGATTGTAAGAGTGTACCAAAGAGCAAGACTCAACTATATATTGCTTACAAGAAACCTACTTTAAATATAAAGACCCAAATAAGTGAAAAGTAAAGGATAGGGGAAAACGTATCATGCAAATACTAAGAAAAAATCTGAAGTGGCTATATTGATATCCACCAATTTTACATTATTGGAATTATTGAACACTCCACTCAACAGCAGCAGAATATATAGTATTTGAAAGCACACAGGAAACATCTATGACTATATGATAAGTTATTGAGTTGGACCTATTACTTATACGTCCTTTTTTAAAAAATATTTTATTGCACTCTCCTTGAGTAATAAATGAAATTAGAGAGATATTTTAAAGCATGCAAAAACATTTTAATTTATGTCAATTCTTTCTCAAGAAAGAATCTCAATCATGCTAAGTGAAATAAGCCAGACAGAAAAAATTGAAAACCACATGATATACTTTTATGTGAGATATAAACCTAAAAGCAATAAATGAACAGGACAAACAAACAGAGACTCATGGACATGTACAATAGACCAGTGGTTACCAGAGGGTGGGGGGAGTGGAATAAGGGGGAGATACATGGGGTAAAAGGGGTCAGATATGTGGTGACAGAAAGAAATCTAACTATGTGAGGTGAATACACAATGCAATATACATATGCCTTACTGTTAAATTATACACCTGAAACTTACTGGATTTTGTTAAACCAATGTCACCATAAAAAAAATAATAAATAAATAAATAAATAAATAAATAAATAGATAGATAGATAGATAGAAAGAATCTCAAACTTATTATCCTCATTGAAGAATTACTCACAAAAGCCAAATGATTTACATCTCCCAAAGAATTTACCTTTTATTAGAGACTAGTGCTTTAATGTAAGAGTTAATGTTATACTGTTGTTTGGTTTCTTTTTCTCCTGTTCTTTTCCTTTCTCTTTCCTTTTCTTTTCTTCCCTTTCTTTTTCTTTTTCTCTACAGTGAATTGTTACAAAACTAACAAATTTCTTTATATGGACTCATTGATAACTAGTGTTTTATATATATATTAGATTCTTCCAATGCTACAAACTCATGTAACATTTGAAAAGCAAAATACAGCAAGTGCCATCATTCTCTTGCAGTGCAAGTGAATAAGCAGGCTCAAGATGACATGAGTGAGGTGGAAGATACCCTCCATTTACTACTGCCTAGTAATCAGCTTTGCGGGAATGAGGCTGAGGTTGCAGTAACAATGGTAGTGTTGGAAACAGCAGTTTCCTGACCTCTGATGCAGCAATAGAACTGTGTCCTTGAAAATAAAGAATAATGGTCATACCCTAACTTTTGTTCCTCCAGCCTTTCCAGTGATTTTTTAAAAGCACTTAATTCCTCCTTGATGTTTAGCTAGTGGTTTCTGTTTTTTACGTCAAAACATGAGAATGTCTCTTAGAATGCATTTCTTTAACTTTACAATATCAGAAGATTTTACAAGGGTCCCATATTATTGAAACTTTTTAATATCTAAATGAGTTCTTGTTAGGATATATGTAACTATATATAAATACATATTATATGTATATGTATACATATATCTATATGTAATATACACATAATTGGTAAAAAGATTAATCATAAATATAGATACATAAAATTATGAATATAGCAATCCCTACCTTACCTTGATTTAATAAAACAGATATCTGAAAAAGTACGGAGTACCTCATAGTGAAAAAAAATTGCAGTGAAAAGCAACCTTCTTATTATTCAAATAAAAATTAGAGCAGGAAAGATTTTAAGATGTCTTATGGGAATTAGATTAATTTACAATGTATACTGTCGGAAGCAGGTAGTGTTCAGGAACCCCCATTGAACCGAAACTAACACCATCAGGTAAGTACCACAGGATCTAAAAAAAGTCAGCCAATCAACAAATTATAGCAGTTTAAGATTGATTTTTATCCTATAATTTTTTTAAAGTTTATAAAATGATAAAAAGATAACTATATTTAGAGTCTAAATACTTAGATACACTAAATTGTATGATTTGGGGAATGTCTAAACATGATTTAGCTCATGTGCTAAATGGGGAAAATAATATTCTTCAAGAGATGTTGTGAGGGTTAAAGGAGATAATATAAAAGAAAGTGCTTTTTACAAAGTTGAAAACCATATGATATCACTTATATGTGGGATATAAATCTAAAAGCAACAAACAAACATGACAAACAGACTCATGGACATGGACAATAGACTAGTGGTTACCAAAGGGTGGGGGAAGGGAGGAGGTAGATGAGGTAAAAGGGGTCAAATATGTGATGACAGAAAGAAATCTGTAGGCGGTGAACATACAATGCAATACATATATGATTTACTGTTGAATTGTACACTTGAAATGTACTGTGTTGGGAGCCCTTTGTAAGGAATTATCAGTTCCTGGAACCTCCAAGGGAGGAGAAGCATCAGTTCCTGAAATTCCAAGGGAGGAGGTTTCTCTCTCTTTATGTTAATCCATGTTAATCGCAGCTATTGTTTCTGGATACTTGTGGTTTTGTTTTGAGCAGTTTGTTACTTTGTTATGAGCAGTTTGTCACGTACTCAAGCTGTATAAGTATACGGTGCTAAATAAACTTGAAGCTGCAGCTTTGACTGTATGCCCTCCAGAAATCTTTCTCTCTTTGTCTCTTTTTTCCTAACCCTCGCTCCCCCACTCAGGACTGTTCGACTCCTACCGGAGGGTTCCGGCAGTACTGAATTTCATTAACCAATGCTACGATAAGAAAAAAACACTTAAGGAAAAAAAGCACTTTTTAAACAGAAGAGTATTCCACATATTTTATCTCGAGTCATTCTTCAGCACAATATTTGAAATCCACACATTTCACAATCCCTACACGGTGATCTGTTGTGATCTCTTGAGTCCATGCTTCTAATCCTTTTAAATTAAATTTATTGGGATGACATTAGTTAATAAAATTATATAGGTTTCAAGTGTATAAATCAATAATATGTCATGTATATTGCACTGTGTTCACAAGCAAAAGTTAAATTTCATTCTGGCACCATATATTTGACCCCTTTTACCCTTATCTGCCTCCACGCTTCCACCTTCTCTCTGGTAACCACTAAACTGTTGTCTGTGTCAATGAGTCTCTGTTTATCTTGTTTGTTTGTTGCTTTCAGTTTTATATCCTACATATGAATGAAATCACATGGTTCTCAACCATTTCTGTCTGATTTATTTCACTTAGCGTGATAATCTCAGGATCCATTCATGTTTTTGCAAATGGCAGTATTTCATCTTTTCTTATGGCTGAGTAGTATTCCATTGTATATATATGTGCCACATCATCTTTATCCTATAATCACGTATCTAAAAGCACTTCAGTTGTTTCCTTTTCTTGACCACTGTGAATAATTCTGCAATGAACATCGATAGCTTTAGGAATAAAGGCAAGGGAAGTAAAAGCAAAAATAAATGAATGGAACTATATCAAACTAAAAAAATTCTGCACAGCAAAAGAAACCTCAACAAGACAAAGAGGCAATCATCCAAATAGGAAAAGATATTCATAAACAATGCCTCCAATAAGGGGCTAATACCCAAAACATACAAAGAACTCATACAATTCAACAACAACAACAACAACAACAAACAACAAAACAATCCAATTAAAAAATGGGCAGAGTACATGAACAGACACTCCTCCCAGGAAGACATACAAATGGTCAACAGACATATGAAAAGTTGCTCAACTTCACTAGCTATTAGGGAAATGCAAATTCAAACCACAATGAGATACCATTTCACACTTATTAGAATGGGTATCATCAATAGGACAAGTAATAAGAAGTGTTAGAGAGGTTTTTTGGGGAAAGGAACCCTCAGACACAGCTGGTGGAATTGTAAATTGGTTCAACCACTATGAAGAACAGTATGGATGTTACTCAAAAAATTAAAAATAGAATTACTGTATGATTCAGCAATCCCTCATCTGGGTATCCATCTCTACTCTCTTAAATAATTTTATTTGTTCCAATTAATCAGTAGCAGATAAAATTTGTTTTACATAAGCATGAACCTACTGTGATAAACTTGGGTAAACTCTTTCATTATATTTTATGTACAAAGGAATACTGCATAATAATACATATCAAAATAAGCAAAAAAGAAAAAACATTCTGTATACTTAATTATACTCAAGTCAACTTTATAATAATAAAGACACATTTAATAGAAACTTGTTTCGTTTCAATCACACACATAAGTAATATCATATAAACAGATTTTTTTCTTCATCTTGAAGATATTGATGGCTCCTGTTATTTCTCTTGAGATTGTTATCATAATTTCTGTTGTATTATTATTGAAAATAATATAAAAACACTCAGGTAAGATTTATTGCAATATTAGATGTCTTAATGAACTGTTTAGAAAATTTACAAAAATTTTGTAACTAAAATACTAAAATATGCTGGTCTGGAAAATTCAATAAATTTTGGGGGTATATTCTATGACAAAGGCACCAATAAGGGAACTAAGATACAAATGATCACTAAAACAAATAAAAAACATAAATGATAACTGACTTATCAGAAAAAATAGAGCTCAATAGCCAGTAGAACATAATTTTTAAAGCGATAAGAGAAAATAAACTAGGCTGAGAATTTTATATATGGTGAAAATATCTTTCAAGAATAGAAGCATGGTAAAAGTGTACTTACATTTTATTATATTTTATTTAATAAAAACTAAGGGAATCTCCCATTAGTATCACTATGATAAAGAGACTTCTTAAGGTATTCCAATCAAGATGGTGGTTAGATAGATGCTGTGCTTGCCTCCTCTCATGACCACATCAAAATAACAACAAACTATAGAACAACCATTACTAAAAATTGCCTGAAGGCTAGTTGAACAGAAGTCCTACAACTAAAGACATACAGAAGAAGCCACCTTAATACTGGTAGGAGGGGCAGAGACATGAAAGTCCCACACCCATATGTGGCAGTTAAAAATCAGGAGGGACATCCTGGATGTGGGTTATCCCCAGAGGAGAGGGTGGTCCCAGACCCATACTTGGCTCCCCAGTCTAGGTTTTAGTTCTGAGAAAAGAAGGCCCCACAAAATCTAGATGTGAAAATCAACAAAGATTATGGCTGAGTGAGAAGAAGGGCCATAGGCACTCCTCATAAGGGGCCCACATTCAGACTTACTCTTTGATAGACTAACTTGCTCTGAGTTCCAGCACTGGGGCAGCATCTCAAAAGGCACTGGGGGACATACGGGGAGGAACTGAGTTGTCTGGCTTCAGAGTAAAGACTGGAGGAGGAACTTTCTCCCAGACAGAAGTGCTGGCAGAGGCCGCTGTTCCTTTGTTGAGCCCTCTCCCCTCCCAGCATGCAGATGCAGGCAGCCACCATATTTGACTCTCCATCAACCTAGCTATCACTGGTCACTCTGTTCTGGTGACTGCCTGAGACCATGCCCCTCCAACTTACAGGCGTACCCAAGTTACTTCCAGTGGTTTTTCCATACAAATGGCCTGTCTTGGCTCATGTTGGGAACTTCCCTAATATCTCTCAAAGGTTCACAAAACCTAAACAAGCAGCATCTGTCAGTGTTCCCTGTATCTCTTACTGAGCAACCTTAACCCTGGCACTAGTGGCAGCCAGCCTCAGTTCATGGCTTGGCCTCTGGAGGCATATCCAGGTGGCCTCAGCTGTGGCTAAACTTGGCAGTGGGGTCCCTTCTCAGGAGGCCTGGTCTGCACACCCTGTGACTAACTTCGGTTTGAGCCAGAGCACCACAAGAGACCATGTTCGAGGATGACGCACCCAAAGGACAAACTGAGCAGGCACCAGAACCCTGCTAAAGTAAATCCTGTTCCATGAGGTCAGCCCCTGTACAACAGCTCCTCCACTCTAGTCACTGACCCGTTCTCATAGCCTGAAGGTCAATCCCTCCCATTGACACAAATAGCAACCAATGCTCAACTGGAGGGTACACACAATACCTACAAGAGATGCACTAGAAGCACCCATTACAGGTGACCAGAAAGAATGTACCATTGGGCCCCACAGGACACTTACCACATAAAGCCACTCTACAAAGACTTGGAGACATAGCAGCTCTACCTAATACATGGAAACAAACATATGGAAGCAGCCAAAATGAAGAGACAAATATGTCCCAAATGAAAGAACAGAGCAAAGCTCCAAAAATGAAGACTACCTAAGGAGGAATCAACAGTAGATTAGATGAAACAGAGGACGAATCAGCAATTTAGAAGATAAGGTAGCAGAAAACACCCAATCAGAACAGCAACAAGAAAAAAAGATTCCCCCAAAATGAAGATAGTTTAAGGAGCCTTTGGGACATGAAGTGTACCAGCATTCATATCACAAAGATACCAGAGGAGAAGACAGCAAGGAATTGAAAAACTTTTTCAAGAAATAATGACAGAAAACTTTCTTAACCTGACAAAGGAAATAGACATACAAAAGCAAGAAACAGGGAATTCCAAACAAGATAAACCCAAATAGACCCACAGTAAGACACATCATAATTAAAATGCCAAAGATTAAAGACAAAGAAATAATTTTGAAAGCAGTAAGAGAAAAACAGTTACTTACAGGGGGTCTTACATAAGACTATCAGCTGATTCCTTAACAGAAACTTTGAAGGCCTGAAGGGACTGGCATGAAAATTACAAGTGATGAACAGCAAGGACCTACAACCAAGATTACTCTATCCAGCAAAGCTAACATTTAGAGTTGAAGGACAGATAAAGAGCTTCCCAGACAAGAAGAACCTAAAAGAGTTTATAAACACCAACCTGAAACTAGTATAATATTGTATGCTAACTTTAATTTAAAAATTATTATTTAAAAGAAACTTCCTAAGGAAAACAAGAAATGAGTCCAGGTGGAAACCTGGAACTTTAGGAAGAACTGAAAAACACTGAAGATAATTCTGTAGACAAATAGAAAACAGTATTTTTTCTATTAATTTCTTTAAAATACACAGGAATCTTTGAAGCAAAAAATATGATTCATATTTGGGCTACAAAATATGCAGTTGTAATGCATATGACAACTAAGGTCAGGCAGTATATAAACAGATCATAAAGTTGCACATTGTTCAGTTTTGTGTGAAATGGTAAAATATTAACTGTAAGCTAACTTTGAAAAAAAGTTAATAATATATATTGTAATCCTGAAAGTAATCATGAAAAAAAAGCAGAGAGGTATAGAAAAAACATGTTATAAACATAAAACACAGTAAAATGTTAGACACAGGCCAATCTAATCAACAATTACAGGTAAATGGAGACTAAGTAGCCCTATGATGACAGAAATTCTTTGAATTATTTTTAAATAGCAGGAGAGGATTCTGGGAAGATGGTAGAGTAGGAACACTAGAAATCTTTCTCCTTACCTAAACAAAAATTGCACTGGAAGAATCTAATGGATCTATATTGAAGCTCTAGTGTCTATTGAAGGCTTGCAACTTCTGGTAGAAACTTAGACAGTAAATTGTGGTAAATTTTGGTTAATTTTAGCTCTTGGCACATGAGTAGCCATCTACCCTTACTCCATAACCCCATGGCAGGCAACTGTGCACGTGTTCCTGGAGCAGCTTGTACACATGTTGCAGGAGCCAGGGTAGGCAAAATAGATCCTATCATCCAAATATTAAGGACTTATATACTGATTTCTGATTCTGAACAAAGAGATGCAAAGAGGAGACAGCCCCTCCCCTCTAGCTGACATGACTTCCAGGGAATTTAAAGGATGGCACTCTTCCCCTTTTTTTCATATTTATATTTTTCCCTTTTTGGGAGCCAAACATTAAATACCAGTACATTTGAAAGCAATCGTGTGTATGGGAAAAATTAGAAAGTCTCCATGCATGCTCATGGGAAAGTTCAGGCTCATAAATAACCTAAATAACCTAAAAAGACCTAAATTTACACCTCAGGATGATCCTCAGCAAAGAAACAGTCAATAATAATAATAATAATAATAATAATAATAATAATAAAACCAAACAAGAAAACAAAAAATCCCTGGGAAAAGCAGAGAATTTAATTTTTGGAGTTATTACATTATTAAATTCACATGTACAGTTTCAACAAAAAAAGTCTCAAGGCATACAAAGAAATAGGAAAGTATGACCCATTTGAAGGAAAAAATAAATCAAAAGAAACCGTCCCTGAAAAAGACCTGATGTCAGAATTATTAGACAAAGATCTTAAAATAATTATTTTAAAGACGCTCAAAGAACCAAAGGAAGATGTGGAGAAGGTTGAGAAAATGATGTATATTCAAAATGGAAAAATTAATAAAAAGATAGAAACTTAAAAAGAAATTTAAAAATTTTTTGGAGCTGAGAACCACATCACCAGAGGGATTCAAATGGTAGATATGAACAACCAGAAGAATCTGTGAACTTGAAAATAGGACAATGGAAATTGCTAAGTCTGAAGAACAGAAGAAAAAGGACTAAAGAAATGTGAATAGAGCCTAAGGGGTCTGCGGGACACCATCAAGCAGACCAACACATGTATGTGGGAGTTTCAGAAGAAAGAGAGAGAAAAGGGTAGAGAATAAGGAAAAAAATGGCTGAAAATTATTGACAACCGATAAAAGACATGAATATAAACATCTAAGAAACTCAACAAATTCCAAGTAGGATGAATTCAAAGAGTTCACACTGAGACACATAAGCAAACTGTTAAGAGACAAAGAAAAAGAGAGGAGTTAGAAAGAATATTTAGGTCAGGACAAGAATATAGAGGTAGAGCAGAGATTGGGAAAGAAAGGGAAGAAAGGATTTAAAAGGGAAGAAAAGAGATGTGGAAGTCATTTCATAATGCTTTATACCCATTACAATTATCTACACAATTAATACTGGATGGAATGGCTTTCAAAAAGAAACTGGAGTTTCTTCCTCTTTACTCAAAGTTTACTGCTAGACTAGTCTCCAATATTTATACTGTACAATATTTATACTCCACTATTTATTTTTTATGCATTATAAATATAAATTGGTGGCTTTGTCGATGTAAGAAGCATCCAAACCTATGGAGAATTTTAATGAGTTTATTTGAGGTAAACTGACAAATTGCTAGGAAGTAAAAATCTCAAAAGATTGAAAAAATGCTTTAGAGAATGGCAGTTTTGCATCTTATTTTATACATTAGAATCAAAGGAGGAGACGTAGGAGGGTTACATGAAATCCATTGGTAGTATATTAAGAAAGTAAAGTGGGGAAATCTCTGGGACTGGACAAAAAGTAAAACGAGAGATCATACTTCTTTTATGTTGGTGGGTATAGGATAGTTAATAATTAACATTTATAGCACATAGAGATAGTATTTGGGAAATAAGATAGCAATGAGGGGTTCTATGGTCTTGTGCTCTGATGCATTGGGTGTACCCTAAGGGGTCCAGAAAAGAGAGATTACTCTGACATTCCAAGGGTATGTTATCTTAGAAAAAAGGCTGACTTAAGGTAAAGAATGACTTTTGTCAAGAAGCTACAGGCCTAGGATGTAACTACCCTATGTGACCTGCTTTTAGGAATTTTTATTTTCAGACCATCCTATATGGTTAATTTTGGCCTCTGAGTTTGTAGGGGCCTGCCATGCTGGCCTCCCCTGAGCTTGTTAGATTTAGTATGTGGCTCCTTTTTCATCCACAGCTTCAACAAAACTCATACATAAGACCAGAGACCTCTCTCATTTTATTATGAAACCAAGGGAAGGGGTTTATTCAATAATTCCTCAGAAAAGAAATAACCAAAATATTTACCTTTTTGAAACTATTAATAGTCTTTGAAAAACAATCCATCACCTGAGAATCATTGAAGACAGTATTCTAGCTAATACTCTTTCACTTGTTAACAGGGGACATAGACAATTAACACTCTGTTGAAAATATAATTGTGAACCTGAGAGTATTCTCTAGAGACTCTATTACAAGTTTGATGCTTAGAGACTGGGAATAGGAATACATTTGTAATTGTAAATATGTATCTGTATTTACATGCAATGCTCAGTGGACATTATTAGGGAATCAATAGGGTTTTCTTAGGAAAGGTAACACTGCTGTCGTCAAACAAGAATAGTGTTTACACAATATGGGTAAAACCCAAAGTCAACCTTGCATGAAGGGCAGAAGACTTTTTTCTCTGCTCTGGCCCTAAGCCAATCTGACTGAACATTCTTCCACTTCTTAGCCACTATCAAGCTGAGGCTTACTCATTAGAGCAAGATACTAGTGATAATGGCTGATCTCCAAAATTTCTATAACCTTGCTCTTTGTTCATTGATTCATTAGCACTTATTCTTTTTCCTCAAATATCTAATTCTATACTCTACCACAAGCCTAGGTATTCCAAAGGAATCATCTCTATTTTCTAATCTGACTTCAGAGCTGGACACAGATTATAGTAATAGAAAACTGCTTCAGGAGTTCATGAATGCCTCCAATGGCCCCCCAAATCTCCCTGAATAATTATGTATAATAAACGGGATATTGGCCTGATCATGATGATATGATATACATATATATTACAAAATGATTTTCACAATGAGGTTAGTTAACACATCCATAACCTCACATGGTTACCTTTTTTTTTTTTTTTTTTTTTGTGGCAAGAACTTTTAATACTTACTCTCTTGGCACTTTAGAGTTTGTAATATAGTATTGTTAACTAGAGTTGCCATCCTGTATATTAGGTCCCCAGACTTATTCATCTTACAACTGGAAGTGTACCCTTTGGTCACCTCCACCTATTTCCTCCACCTCAACTCCTACCCCCAGAAATCGCCAATCTTCTCTGTTTCTGAGTTTGGATTTATAAGATTACACATTTAAGTGAGATAATACAGTATTTGTCTTTCTCTGTCTAACTTAATTCACTTAGCATAACATCCTTGAGATCCATGCATGTTATTGCAAATGGCAGGATTTCCTTTTTTTTTTTTAGACTGAATAATATTACATTGTGTGTCTGTATGTGTATCATTTTCTTTAACCATTCATTCATTGATAAACATTTAGGTTGTTTTCATGTCTTAACGATTGTAAATAATACCACAGTGAACATTGGTATGCAGATATTTCTTTGAGATAGTGATTCCATTTCCTTTGTCTATATACCCAGAAGTGGGATTGCTGGATCATATGGTAGTTCTATTTTTAATGTTTTGATGAACCCTCATACTGTTTTCTACAGTAGCTATACCAATTTTCATTTCTATCAACAACACACAAGCTTTCCCTATTCTCCATATTCTCACCAACACTTATTGTTTTTTCAATAATAGCTATTCTAACAGGTGTGAGATATTTTGTTATACTTTTGATTTGCATTTCCCAGATGATTAGTGATTTTGAGCACCTTTCTATGTACCTGTTGGTCATTTCTGTATCAAGTTTTTCTGCCTTGGGAATTCACACAGGCATTTCTAGACTATCCTGTGTACACAATTTGTGATATTTTTCTTCTCACAGACTTGACCTACTGTTCCTGTGCTAGTTTTTGAGAGATGGCATAGGATGATTATAGAAAACTTTCTTTTTTTCTTTTTGTACATGGGAAAATTAGAAGAGAGAATTAGACACACTCTAATTTAGAATCTCATTTCCCTATGATTTCTATTTCAGCCAAGAAGTCAGGAATGTCTCAGGAAAATCACTCCTTGACAACTGAGTTTATCCTCACAGGATTTACAAATCACACAGCACTGAAGATCCTCTGGTTTTGGTGTTCTTTGCCATCTATCTGACCACCATGGTGGGAAATCTTAGCCTCGTGGCATTGATTTTTATGGAGCATTATCTTCATATGCCAATGTACATCTTTCTGGGGAATCTGGCTCTGATGGATTCCTGATATTTCTGTGCCATTACCCCAAGATGTTAGGAACTTATTTTCTGAGAACAGAATGATTTCCCTCAAGTAATGCATGTTATGATTTTACTTTCTCTGCCTTGCTGAACCTGCAGATTGCTTTCTCCTGAAGGCAATGGCTTATGATCACTATGTGGCCATATGCAGCCCACTGCAGTACCACATCATGATATGAAAAAAATTGTGCATTCAGATGATTATAGGGACCTTCATAGCTAGTAATCTGCATTCCATGATTCATGGAGAGCTTCTTCTATTAAGGTTGACGTTTTACAGGTCTATTCAAACTGACCACATTTTTTGTGATATTCTTCCACTCCATAAACTCTCATACAGATCCTTACATCATGAAGTAATGACATATTTTTCAAAGCCAATTCAAATTTTCACGATTGCTACTGTCTTAATCTCTTATATTTGCATCCTAAAATATTAAGTTTTTCCACTATTTCTGGCAAATAATTAATAGCATTTTAATATTTGTTTCTGTTATTTATAATTGATAAACATTTAAATTTGATATTCTCATATATATTGATTTTGTATTATGTGATATTTTATGCTTTTTTTAAAATTTCTTAATCTTAGGTCTACTATTTATCAATATTTCTTTTTTTCTTCTATCTCCTCCTTCTCCTTGCTTTCCACTTCCTTTTCTTTCTTTTTTTTTGAAAGTTTAAATTTTACACTTCATTCTTGATTCTGCTTAGAATTTGGTAGCATATGGCATGAATTGAAGATGTAACTTTATTTGGCTTGATTCTCCAAAAGTCATCCATGGATTAATTTAACTCAAATAAACATCCAGGGAGGAATTCTTTGGAAATCTGAAAAAATAATTCTAAAATTTTTCTAAAATATTAATTATCAATAGAACAAATAAACTTGATGTATTAAATTAAAATGTATGTTGAAGTTCCGATAATTAAAACAATTTGGTTTTACAGAAAGCAACAAATGAACAAATAAAACAAACTCATAGACACAGACAACAGAAAGGTGGTTACCAGAGGGATTGGGGGGTGGGGAGAGAGGAAAGGTGGTCAAATTTATGATGACAGAGGAAGATTAGACTACCAGATATTCTATATTTTATTACTCTAATGTAAAGTAATAAGAGCATCTCAAATCAATACAGAAAGGATTGATTCGTGAATGGTCTGAGGTAAACTGGTTAGCCGTTTATGTCTTTTGTGTTAACATTTATGTTTCTTCTCATTCGGAGATATTTTATAAACATAATTTGTATTTTTTTCTTTTCCCATAGCTTAAATTTTTATATATAGCACTTTTATTCAACTGGGATTTATTTTAGAATGAATGTGAAAATTAATATTTGAAGTGAGAATTAAAATTTGTTTTTTTTATAGCTAACCAGTTATTCAAAAACATTTATTTACTAACTCTTCCTCTTCACTGATTTCTTATACCTATTTTAGTTCATACACAACCTGCTTTAGTTCATTCCTCCTTTAGTTCATACACTCACAGGCAATGGCATATGCACAGAGTGCGTCTCTAGTCTGTCTAGCATGCTCAACAAAAACAAAAACAGACAGTTCCAATCTCTACACTTATAGAGACATTTTAAGAAGTAATTAAACTAAGAAAAAAAAGAAGTAATTAAACTAAGCAAAAATGTTTTATAATTGGGGAAGTTTTTTCTGTCTCTAACTGTAATCTGAATGCTAGGTTTCTATAATGTTAAGATTCTCTATTCTATTCTTTCTATTCTTTCTTTTTATGTGACTCCACATATTTTTATGGCTTTTAATATTATTAATATGAAAATGACCCAGAATGTATATTTCCAGTTCTGACATGTCCTCTAATCTCCAGACTTATACATATTCAAATGCCAAGCAGGGCATAATTATTTGACTGCCTCAAAGATGTCTCAAATATAACATGATCAAAACAACTCTCGAATTTTCCCGTAAATGTGATTCTTCCTGGTCTTCTCTGTCTTGATGATAGTAACATCCTTTAACCAGTTGAGAAAAGGAGAAATTAGAAGTAATCTCTGCTATCACATCCAAACTTTCACAAAATCTGTCAACTCTGCTTCTAAAATATATCTGAAACGTGCCCAAATCTCTTTACTTATACTATGTTTACACAGTTCTTCGCTATTATTTCTCACCTACACATTATCAAATGCTTCAGACTAGTATCCCTCTGTTACTCCTTTTATAACTTTTTAATTTTTATTCAGAAACAAACTCAAAAAATACTACTAAAAGTAGGTTCATTCTAAAATGGCTAGTCCTCTGCCCATCAAGACCTATGCATTTTAGTTACAGCCACATTTTAATTTTTTAAGCTATTTCTCTGAAAATTTACCTTTATATTTCTTAGTATCAGTTATAGACATATTAATCAATTTCCTGTAATGGTAAATAAATATTTATTTATTTACACCTCCCCACTTCTCTCTACCTTAATGGTATATCACAGTTTTTAATAATTCGATACATAGTTTTTATTAGGGACATGCAAACATTTTCCAGAACTGAAACAACCAGCGTATCATGCTTATAGTTTCTTTGTATGATTTTCATGGGATTTTTAAAAAAGTAAGTAAAACTTTATCTTCTCATTCAGCCAATTAGATCCATCATGTGTATATCAAATATCTTTCTTAAAAACTCAACTATATTAAATAATCTTTTCTTTTTTATTTTAGAGACTTTTTCCTGGTGCCTCTATCTTCCTGTTCCAGTCTGGGCCCAATGATCAGCTGTCCTGCTGAGATTTCTCTTTACTGATTTCATGTGTCAGATTATGTTTGCAAGCTTTCTTCTTATTAAGGGTTCATTCTCTTGTTTTGCTAGAAATCTTAGTTGCCTCTTTATCGGTCAAGATTTGGCTCTGGACATGTTGTAAATAATCTTTGTTCTTCTCACATGATAATTTGGTTTCTAGATTTAAAATAATTTTCTTTCTAATGTTGAAATTGCATGTCATTCTGATTCCCATTCCTTTGTTATCTCTCTGGAAACTTTTAGAAATTTATCACTGGCTTTCTAAAATTTCAGAATAAATATATTTGGCATTTTTGTTCCTTCATTTTTCTACATAGTGATGGAATCTTTCTTTCTCTTATCCTTGCCTTCTTGGCTCTGTTTTCTATTTTCCATCCCTTCCCTTTTCCATTTCTTGCCTTCCCTTTTTATCTCTTCCTTTCTCTTTTGCATCCTTCCCTCTCATCTCCTTCCTCCTATCTACTCCCTTATCTTTTCTTCTTCTTTCCCTACTCACTTTCCTGCCTTCCTCCCTCTAGCTCTCTTTTTCTTTCGCTGTACAGAATCAAAGCTTTATTTTTTCAATCAAGAAAAACTGAGTACAAAATACAAAATAGATACAATTCCCATAGAAAAATCAGAATTAACAAACCTAATTAACAGTAGTCAGACTAAGTTGTTTTTCTATTATACTATGGTGATCATTAATATTTTAAATATTATCATTATGAACCCATAGATTTTAATATAATTATCAACCTAAATTTATTATAATTATTATTCCTCTGATGCCAAAATTATCTCAAATTTGGCATATTGGAACTTAACTCAAAAACTTCAACATAATTTCTGAGTCCTCATATGACTGCAGTGGTTTCTGACATTTCTTGTTCTCTGGTACAAGATATGTAAGTTAAATTTGTGCATTTTCTGCCTCAGAAAGGGAATTAGATATTTTCTGAATAGGCACTATAAGCAATAATGTTCATGATTCTGGTCTATAATTCCTCTGTTTCTTTTTTAAATAAAAGACAAACGTGCATGCATATCTACACAATCTTTTTTTTTCAACCATACTACCAGTTTATTAACTTTCAAGCCAATAAAAATGTTTCTAATGGCTTTAGCATTAAATTCACTCATTCAATAAACATTTAGTTATTCCAAACACATGTTCTGGAATCATATTAAGTTCAAATCCTGATTCTGCCACTCAACACAATCTTATTTCCTCTTCTTTCTTATTCAGATGGTATAACACACACACACACACACACACACACACACACACACACACACACACAGAGTGGCTTTTTTTTTTTAAATTTTACTTTACAACATGATGTGGAAATTATTCCATATTGGTATGTACTGATATTTCTCTTTTTTTTATAATCATGGAGTACTCCACTGAGTCTTTATTCAACTGGTATCTTATGAATGGTTTTTAGATTGTTTCCCATATTTTATCTGATACATCTTTAGTCATACCCTTACTTGGAGCCTTTTTAAATCACTTTGTTTCAGTTGTATCTCTTGTACAAAGTATAGAGCTGTTACCTTTTTGAGTAACACTGAAAATCTTTTTTATTGCAATAGGTGAAATAATTCCACTTACATTAATTTCTATGACTGATGTGCTTGGTCTAAACTCTCTCATATTAATTAATATTTATCAAGTGCATTATGTCATCTTTACTATTTATTTATAAGGTTTGTTTTGCTTTTATATTTCTTTTTTGTATTTTAGATGGTTTGAATCATTTAGTTATTCTCTTTATGTTAATGAATTACTTATCCAAGTCCTCTGTTCTGTTTATGATGTTACATTTTATTTGTCACCTTTAATTATATATTTTGACTATGATTAGCATTTATGTGGCAGTTAATGAACTCATTCTACATTAGCTCTCCTCCTCTGCTTATTTTTAAATTTTTTTTATTTTTCTTTTGAGATGATTTTAGATTTTCAGAGAGTTCCTATGTACATTCTACCCAAGTTCCCCTAATGTTAACATTTTTAAAATTCTTTAAAAATTTTTTTTATTAAGTTTATTGGAGTAACATTGATTAATTCAATTATATACTTTAATGTTAACATTTTAAATAATCATGGTATGACTACCAAAACTAAGATGTTAACTACAGGCTTTATTTTGGATTTTATACTATATCTATTAATGTCATTTTCCTGTTTCAAGATCCAATCCAGGATACTAGTTTAATTCAGCTTAGTTTTATGTCTCCTTACTTCCCTCCAATCTGTGACAGTTTATCAGTGTTTCCTTGTCTTTTATGATCTTGACAATATTAAGGAGTACTGACCAAATATTTTGTAGAATTTCCTGAATTTCTGTTTGCCTGATATTTGCTCATGATTAGATTTGTATTATGAATTTGGGGAAAGAATATCACAGAAGAGTCCTTCTTATTGTATTATATTGGAGGCACATGGTGTCAGCATGACTTACCACAGTACTGATAACACTAACCTTCATCACTTGATTAAGGTGAGGTCTGCTAGGTTTCTCCTCTGTAAAGTTAACTATTTTTCTTTTTGTAAATACTGTTTATTAGAAACAAATCGCTAGGTCCAGACTGTACTCAAGGGGAGGGGGATTATGCATATCTCCTGGAGGGAGAAGTGTCAAAGAATCTGTTGAAATATAACACCACCCCAGTAACTAACAAATATTTTGGGGAGATAGTTTGAGACTATAAAAATATTTCTTGCTCACTAGTTGGTCTTGCTCACAGTAATTATTACTGCAATGTTCTAAGGGTGATTTTCTATTTCCTTGATTCTTTCTACATGTATTAATTGGAATGTGAAGTTTACCTAGATATAAAATTCTTGGCTCACAATTTTTTCCCTTCCTTTTATTGAAAATATTGATCCACAGTTATCTTGCTTTGTATGTTGCTGTTGAGATGCCAATCTGACTTCCTTTCTTTGGAAGTAAGATTGTCTTTCAGTGTGAAGGTGCAGATAATTTTTTTAAACTTGAAGTCTAATACTTTTATTAAGATATATCTTAGATTTTCCTTTTCTGCATTAATTATTATAAGTATGTTTCAAACTGTATATCAAAATCTTCTGTTATTCCTTAAATTGTTCTTAGATTATAACTTTAAATATTATTTTTATTTCATTATTTCTTTTCTTTTTCAGGACTCCAATTTTATGTGTGGTATATCACCCTTGTTAATTTTCCATACCATCACAATTTAATTCTTTATACCCCTTCCTTTGTTTCACTTTCATTCCCTTAATCATTTCTTCTCTTCAATGATCCTAATATAGATAATAGAATATACCTACCCCTTGAGAATCTTGTAATTTGATCTTAATTACTAAAATGGTTGTCTTTTTCTCCAATTTATTCTACTTTTAGTCAGTTTTCATCTTATATATTTCTTTTTTGTCCATTTCTGTTTTCATTATTGATAAGGTTTCTTTCATAGCTACATATAACTGTTTAAAGAAAATAAGTTTAGTTTCAGTGTTCTGTTGAAATTATTCTCTTTCTATGGTTGTTTGTCTTGAAAGAATTTTCATCAAATAAAATATTTCTGTTCATATTTTTCATTTTCTTCTTTTTTTGATTTTGTGTGGAGGTAGCCTATCATTTTTCTATTTTGGGGGGAAACACCTAGGTTTTTTTTCTGAATCAGCAACAATAGATGATTCTATTTAAGCAGGAGGGAGGGGATACTATAGTTTACTAAGTTATCAGGGAGAGCACTCTCTGCTGGTGCAATGATTTGCTACTTAATAGATGACTTACCTCTGAGGGGTATGGTTAAGAGTGTCTTCTGACTTTGTGATTTTCTTTTGTTTCTGTAGCAATTTGTTCAAATTGAGGTTCCAAGAAACAGACTATGAGATGGAGATGTGCATGTAATAAGTTTGTTGAGAAATGCCCTCAGACTCAATACTTATTGAGGAAGTTAAGGAAGTAAGATTGGGCAGAGGGATACACTGAATGTAGACGCAACAAAGACCTTGGCCAATCCCATAGAGAAGTAAGGACTTGGGATTTCCCTTCAGAATTCCCATGCCACAAGGGAGGGGCCTAGAATTTATACTATGGAACTATCATTCGATGGAGACTGCCCTAAAGGAGGGATATGACATTGAAAAGAAAATTATCTTCAGCTAAGGATATTTCATAGAGATGGAAACAGTTGAAAGCTATCAGCTATTACTAGCACTCTTACAAGTGGGAAAATAAAAATGAAATCTGGGGTGCAAAACACACATCGATTATAGGCCACCTTTAGACCATTCAGAGCTACTTATTTCTTATAATAAGTTCTAGGGAAAGCATTCCCCCCTAAGCCCCAAACTTTGGTCTTTTTCTTTACCTGTAAAGTCTTTCAAGGTGCTTAATGGCTAGGACTGCAGTTACTTCTGCAGTGAGTCACAAGACCATACTATATTTATCTTCTCCCACCTCTTAATTTCCATCACCCAATATCTTTGCAGTTCCAAGTAAATAACATGGTGTGATAATCCAGATTTAGATCCCTGGAGAATCTGAGCTTCTAATTCCCTTTTCAGGTCATGATTGTTGTAATTGTTGATTTACTGTCAACACTGAGCAAAATTACCAACAGATGTCTGTGGATCAGCTAAATGCCAAATGTATTTTTTCTGTCCCCACGGGGTAACAGCCAGACCTCTTTCTGATAACAGGAACAAATAACCCTGTAAGCCTTGTGACTTCTTTTATAGGCTGGTGATTTCTTGGAACAAGAAATCCAAAGTGACTGGGGGTAGCTTTAGCTTTACATATGATGGGATTCTTGCTGTGTCCCCTGATAAGAGCATTTATCCTCTGAGAACAAGGATCTCTGAACCCATACAGTTCAGGGATGTGGGAATGCAGAGTGCAAATTCTCCAAAAGGGTCACTTCGATAGCTCTTAGACCCAGGTACTCAGCCTCCTGAAGATATGGCACCATATAATGGTCATTGATTTCTGGTGGTTGCTGCACTCTGGAAGATGTAGTCCTGATGACTCAACTATACCTTTGAAAGGCCATTCCATCATTTATTAAGCCATTAGCCTCTGGGTGATGTGAAAAAGAATAGAACCAGTGTAGCATGTTTATACTTTTTATATCACAGCCTAAATTGCACATTATTTAGCATTGTAAGTTCTTTCTCTCCACTAGGTTATGGAGCTTCTTGTCAGGAACCACAGTAAAAACTAAGAAGCTTTTATCTCCACCATGTTCACATCCTATGCTGACTCTACATATTGTTTTTTACAATACCCTGTATATTGTAAATACTTGTTTGAGGGTAAACAAAATTGAAAATCTAGCAATGAGTAGAGCATATACTGAGGATCTAGTTCTATTTGTTGTCAGGATCCCAAAAGATGTATAAAACATCATCAGTGACTTAAGTAAAGACTTTTACAATCAAGAGACATTCAAGTCACACTTTATAAAGATGTAAGTGTATAGTAAAAGCAGGTAAGTATCATGTTGAACAGGAAAAGGAAAAATCAATTCAATTTAAAGAACTTAGAAAAGTCCTCATGGAGGAGATCAGATATAAGCTCAAGGATGAGTATAATTAGGATTGAAAGAGAGGAAGAAGATGTTTTAGATGAGGGAAATGTGAGCAAATTAATTAAAGCAAGTGCACAGAGGAACAGTGATGGGATACACATTGCCAAGTGCCCTGAGGCGAGTGGAGAAAAACAAGGTGATAGATAAAATACAAGTAGACTGTGGAGCAACTGGAATGCCTAAAATAAAGAAAATGAATTTGGTTCCATTTTGAGGGAGTGTTTTTTTTTTCACTAATTAAATAAATATTTTTTGAGCACTACAAAGTGCCAGACATTATTCAAAGCGTTGAAAATGATGTAATGAACATAACAAAGAAATCCCTTCCCTCTTATGTCTATAGCTAATGATGGGAGTCAGGAGGAAGTGACCAATTATAGATGTACTAACAAATAAAAATATAGCATATTGAAGAGTGATTAATGAAATGAAGGAGGGGAAAACAGGGTAAGAAAGATAAAGGCAGCAAACCTAAAAAGGAAGAAGAGCGAATTCAGTAATTCATATGTGGAACTAAACGATATCAAATTTTTCAATGAGGGTTTTTCAAGATGTGGTTATAAATTCAACTTGTAGAGTGAAGAAATCGATGACTGGATAAATCTACTACACCTTTTAGTCTCTTCTCCAAATCCTATTCAGTTTTCATAAACCATATTAATTCCTTCAGTAACAGGTCAGATCGACCTGAGACTCTTTCCTGTTGGTTTTACATTTCATTCACAGAATCATGAACAAAACTGTAAAAGTGAGGTCATTTACATAAGAATCAGCTAGATGATCATCAAATGACCTTCGTAACTTTAGTAAAGGTCATTTACTTTAACCTCATTGTCTCACGGGTCATCTTTAATCAATGTCATGTCATTTATATCCTTTGGGGACTGAATCTCCCCATAGAAATATAAGGATGTCATTGCAGGAAAATCTCTTTAGCATTGATGGAAAATTTTAACTTCACATTATAAGGAACATAATTATTGACACTGATCAACAGTCTCACAGATTTTCATTGTTTTAATCTCAAATGTTTTAAAGATCAAAATTTATATTCTGAAATTCTTTGAGAACTAAACATCGTGAAGAAAACAATGAGGTATTACAAAACTCTCCTCGGTGAAATCTAGGTAAGGGAAGTATTCTAATTTATTTTTCCTTTAAGTATTAGCATCCATAAATGTTTACTTACCTGAATTATTTAGCATTCTTAAAATTTTTCTTCTTAGATTTCAACTTCTTACTTATCTTTCCAGCTTTTCTCAAAACTGAAGACCATGGGAACTAGGATGAGAATCAAACTGCAATTCACTCTGACCTTTTCTGATTATAAGGTAGAATTTCAAAATACTGTATACAGGTGTGAACACAAATTCTGTCAAGTAATTCAGGCATGTACATTGGAAGTTATTTCTAAATTAGCTAATTAATTAAGTGGCTTCTATTTAATTTTTTTAACACCTACAGCACTGGCATTCCTAGGTGGCATTTAATGTTTTTAAATGAACAAATAAATAAGATTTTCAACCTGTATATAGGCTGAAAATTTTACATACCAACAGGCTGATTGTCATTAAGGAGACAAGAGATAAAAAATGTTGGGGTTCTTTTGGCTCCTCGCTTCCAAGATGATCCAAAAAGGAAGGAACAATGGTCATGCCAAAAAGGGCCAGGGTCATGTATAGCCTATTCGCTGCACTAGCTGTGCCATTGCATACCCAAGGACGAGGTCATTAAGAAGTTCATCATCTGAAACATAGTAGAGGCCACAGCCATGAGAGACCCAAAGCAAGTGTCTACAATGCATGTGTACTTCCCAAGCTATATGTGAAACTGCATTACTGTGTGAGTTGTGCCACTCGCAGCAAGGTAGTCAGGAATCGCTCTTATGAGGCCTGGAAGGACCGAACACTTCCACCCCGATTTAGACCTGCAGGAGCTGCCTCACGACCTCCACCAAAGCCCATGTAAGGAGCTAACTCTGAAGAACTATTCTCTGGAAAAAAATAAAGCAGAAATTATACTTTAAAAATAATATTGGCAAAAATATGGAGAAAGGGAACACTGGTACACTGTCGGTGGAAA
This sequence comes from Eidolon dupreanum, assembly GCA_028627145.1. Classification (NCBI taxonomy): domain Eukaryota; kingdom Metazoa; phylum Chordata; class Mammalia; order Chiroptera; family Pteropodidae; genus Eidolon; species Eidolon dupreanum. Next base: position 90,571,051 of record CM053507.1, read on the forward strand.
TGTAAATTGGTATAGCACTATGAAAAACAGTATGAAAATTTCTCAAAAACATTAAAAATAGAACTATCATATAATCCAGCAATCCCACTTGGACAAAGAAAATGAAATTATTGTCTTAAACAGATCTGCAGTCCCATGTTCACTGCAGCATTATTCATAATAGCCAAGACATGGAAACAACCTAAGTGTCCATCATGGGGTGAAGGGATAAAGAAAATGTGATATATAAGTATAAATATATATCTTCTATATTATATACACACACCACATACCACACAGCAACACACACACACACACACACACACACACACACACACAATGTCCTCACTTAACTTCATGGATAGGTTCTTGGATACTGTGACTTTAAGCAAAGGAACATAAAACAAAACCAATTTTATCATAGGGTAATATAAATGAGTTAAGTTATTACAGTGCATTTCTGGTCACAAAAACATCAAATTTCTAAATAAAGTCCCCTAAAAATAAAGCCTCCTAACACTTCTAATATTAAACATTGAAATAAATGTGATCTATACATATATTTAAAAAATGAATAAAATAGAGGATTCTTAAGAAACATGGTGGAGTGAGAGACGTCCTCAGATCTCTCCCCTTGAAACAACAATAAGCTGAACATCTAAAACTCAACAAAAAACAGCCAAACTGCACGCCAGCATGTCTGAACATGGTTTCTGCACATAAAAGCCATCACAGGTTAGAACACCAGGTGTTGGGAGGTGGACTGGGACAAATAAAGAAGCTGCCTCTCACAGCCACCAGAGCTCCTTGCAAGAGGAGGGAGAGGGGTGAAGGTGTGGCAACTTCCCTGATCAGCCCTACCTGGAAGTGCTGGAACTTCTAGTAGCCAGCAACAGGGCCCAGTCATCAGGGCAGAAAGCAAAGAAGCAGAATGGAACAGCAGAAAAACAACAGTTGTTTTTCACCAGCCCTGGTTCCAAAACTGGGGCTTAGCTGTAGTCCCCAACCCCCAATCCAGAGGACTCCGTCCCCCATACTCTCCAAGGCTGTACACCGTAGAGCCCCAGGGGAATCTGAGCAAACGCTACAGAAGCTGTCGCTAATGCTACAGAAACTGTCGCTAACGCTGACAGGGACTGAAACTGAGAGTAGCAAGTGTGATTAAATGTCTACAAGAAAATAAAAAAGACATTGAGGCATTATATAAAGCAGGAATCCAAGAGGCTTAGACTCCACCTACTGGGAACCAAAAGAAAAGTGCCTTCTTTGCAGCAGGCTAAAGAGAGACATTTATATAATAAATATTTCTGGAAAAACAGTAGAATACACTTCCATTAATGCCCAGGCAGAGAAACAGTCCAGTAAACACCATGAACAACCAAGGTGACAAGGCAACTCCGAAAGAAAGAGAAAAATCTCCAGAAAATAAGCTTACAGACATAGAAATATGTAACTTAAATGACAGAAAATTCAGGAGATACTTCTGAAAAAACGTAATGAGATACAAAACAACTCAAATCAACAACCTCAAGAATTGAAAAAACAACTAGATGAGCAGAGTAAGGAGATTGAAACCTTCAAAAGGAACCAAATAGAACTCTGGAGATGAAGAACCCATTGCAAGAGTTGAAAAATGAAATAGCAAGCTTGGGAAATGGAGTTGACCAAATGGAGGAAAGGATCAGTGATATTGAAGACAGAAATCTAGAAATAAATCAGAAGAAAAAAGAGAAAAACTGAAAAATGAAAAATAATGAAAGAAAATACAAGAACTAGCTGATACCATCAGGAGAGGAAATATAAGAATAATGAGCATTCTTGAAGGGGAGAAAAAGGAGCAGAAAATAGAAAGCATTTTCAGACAAATAGTGGACGAGAATTTCCCAAATCTAAGGAGTGAGCTGGAAAATTCCAATTATCACAAACTCAAAGGGCCTTCACTGAGACATATTGTCTTAAAGTTATCAGAAATCAATGACAAAGACAGAATTCTCAGGGCACTCAGGGAAAAAAAGATGGTAACGTATACAGGAAAACCCATTAGATTATCACTGGACTTCTCAGTGCAAACTTTACAAGCTAGAAAGGAATGGAATAAAATATTTAAACTGTGAAGTGAAAGGAACTACCAGCCTAGAATAATGTATCCAGCTGACCTCTCCTTTAGATAAGAAGGAGAAATTAAGACCTTTCCAGACATACAAAAATTGAGGGAATTCTCCACTGAGGCCTGCACTACAGGAAATACTAAAAGGGGTCAGCTTACCTAAAACAAAATAACAAAACAACAACAAAAATACATAATTAGGAGTAAAGTGACTATCAGGCAAATAGAAGCAGAGGAGTGCAACCCTTAAGAACAGGGCATTATAAGCTTAAATAATAAGAGAATTGCTATAGCAAGATAGTAAAGAAAGTTCAGCATACATATGAACAAATTGACACAACAATGGCTGAAAAGGGAAGGATTCAAAGATCCAAATTCGCAAAGGGGAAAGGGGATAAGACACAAGCAGAAGAAAATGGACAACTGTGTGTTTATATATATATATATATATATATATATATATATATACATATACATATATATATATATATATAAACTATCCTTTACATATTTGAAATGGTAACCATAGGCCAAAGATTCAGAACTGAAGTATATAACATGAAACATAGAAGAACCAGAAGGAAAACCCACAAAACCCAACCAAAATAAAGAAAACAGAAACACAAAGACAAGGAAGCAAAGGAAAAACTGAGCTAGAAAGAAAAATATAAAAAGGCTCTAAGAAGACCTCATATTTCAATAATCACCCTACATGTAAATGGACTAAACTCACCAATAAAGAGGCATAGAGCTGCAGAATAGATCAAAAAACAAAACCCAACCATATGCTGCCTCAAGGAGACACATCTCAGTTCCAAAAACAAATATAGACTCAAAGTGAAAGGGTGGAAAATGATATTTCAGGTAAATGGCTTCAGAGAAAAGTGGGAGTAGCAGTACTGATATCAGATGAAATCGATTTCAAAATAAAAAAGATAAAGAAAGATACTGAAGGACACTTCATAATGATAAACGGAATTGTGAACCAAGAAGACATAACAATTATTACTATCCTCCCAATCAGAAAGCCTTAAAATATGTAAAGCAATTACTGACAAAACTAAAGGGAGAAACAGACCAAAACAATATCTTATTAGGGGACCTAATAGCCCACTGTTGGATATGGACAGATCATCCAAACAGAAAAATCAATAAGGAAATAACATCCTTAAATGACACATTAGACCAACAGAACATAATTGACATTTACAGAGCCTTCCATCCCAAAACAGCTGCTTATACATTCTTCTCTAGTGTACATGGAACATTCTCAAGAATCAACCACATAATGGGACACAGACATAGCCTCAAAAAATATAAAAAGGTTGAAATCATACCAGTCATATCCCCTGATCATATTGCTTTGAAACTAGAGATCTACTGCAAAAAGAAAGCAGGAAACATCACAAATACATGGAGATTAAACAACATGCTACCAAAGAATAACTGGGTCAGGGAAGAAATAAAAAGAGAGATCAAGAGATACATAGAAACGAATGATAATGATAGTACAACATATCAAAACTTTTCAGACATGACAAAAGTGGTCATAAGAGGGAAGTTCATATCATTACAGGCCTATTTCCAAAAACAAGAACGAGCCCAAATAGACAACCTAATGCTTCATCTTAAAAATCTAGAAAAGGAACAGCAAATAAGGCCTAAATTCAGCACTCGGAAAGAAATCATCAAAATTAGAGCAGAAATAAATGATATTGAAAACAAACAAAATAATAGAAAAAATAAATGCAACAAAGAGCTGGTTCTTTGAAAAGGTTAATAAAATCGACAAACCTCTGGCTAGACTCACTAAAGAAAAAAGAAAAGGACACAAATAAACAAAATCTGGGATGAAAAAGGGGAAATTACGACTGACATCACATAAAAACAAAGGATTATACAGGAATACTATGAAAAAGTACATAATACCAAATTTAATAACCTAGAAGAAATGGACCAGTACTTAGAAAAATACAATCTTCCTAGACTGAATCAAGAAGATCTGGAAAATCTAAATAGACCGATCAGCAGTATGGAAATGGAAACAATCATCAAAAAGCTACCAAAAAGTAAAAGTCCAAGACCAGATGGCTTTACCAGTGAATTCTAAACATTCAAAGAAGATTTAATACCTATTCTCCTCAAACTCTTCCAAAAATTGATAAGGAGGCAATACCTCCCAACTCATTTTATGAGGCCAATATTAGCCTGATACCCGAACCTGGTAAGGAAAACACAAAAGAAAACTACAGACCAATATCTCTCATGAACACAGATACAAAAATCCTAAGTAAGATGCTAGTGAACCGAATACAGCAACATTTAAAAAAAAAATTATACACCACTATCAAGTGGGCTTCATCTCAGGGGCACAGGGATGGTTCAACATATACAAATTGATTAATGTGATATACCACGTAAACAAATTAAAAAATAAGAATCATATGATCATATCAATAGATGCAGAAATAGCCTTTGACAAGAGACATCATCCATTTATGATCAAAACACTCAACAAAATCGGTATAGAAGGAAAATACCACAACATAATACAGGCCATCTAAGGCAAACCCTCAGCCAACATTATACTTAATGGTGAAAAAATAAAAACCTTCCCTCTAAGATCAGGAACAAGGCAAGGCTGTCCACTATTGCCACTGTTATTCAATGTAACATTGGAGGTGCTAGCCAATGCAATCAGACAAGAGAAAGATATAAAATCCATTCAAGTAGGAAACGAAGAAGTCAAACTGTCACTATTTGTGGATGACATGATTCTCTCTATATAAAACCCTAAAGACTCCACAAGAACACTACTGGAAACAATAAGCAAATACAGTAAAGTTTCTGGATACAAAATCAATGTTCAAAAATCCATAGCATTTCCATACGCTAATAATGAAGTGTCAGAAAAAGAAGTGAAAAAATAATTTCTTTTGCAATTGCAACAAAAAGCATAAAATACCTAGGAATAAATCTAACGAAACGTGTGAAGGACCTATATGATGAAAATGACAAGACCCTGTTAAAAGAAATTGAAGAAGATACAAACAAATGGAAAGATATTCTGTGTTCTTGGATTGGAAGAATCAACATAGTTAAAATGACCATATTACGTAAAGCATCATACAGATTTAATGTAATCCGTATCAAAATCCCATTGGCAACTTTTTAAAAAATAGAACAAAAAATCATCAGATTTTTATGGAAGCACAAAAGACCCCAAATTGCCAAAGCCATCCTAAGAAAAAAGAATGAGACTGGAGGCATAACTCTGCCCAACTTCAAATTATACATTAAAGTGACAGTAATCAGAAAGGCATGGTATTGGCAGCAAAACAGACACACAGACCAGTGGAACAGAATTGAGAGTCCAGAAGAAAACCCATGTTTATATCTACAAATAATTTTTGGCAAAAAAGCCAAAAACATACAGTGGAGAAAGGAAAGCCTCTTCAATAAATGGTGCTGGGAAAATTGGAAGGCCACCTGCAAAAGAATGAAACTAGACTGTTGTCTTTCACCACACACCAAAATTAACTCAAAATATAATTAATTATATTAAGGACCTGAATATTAAGACCAGAATCAATAAAATGCATAAAAGAAAACATAGGATCTAAACTCAAGGACCTTGGGCTTAAAGATGATTTCATGAATTTGACCTCAAAGGCAAAGGAAAAAGCTAAAATAAATGAATGAGACTACATCAAACTCAAAATCTGCTCAGCAAAAAAAATCATCAACAAGGTAAAGAGACTACCATAGAATGGGAAAATATATTTGCAAGCAATATCTCTGATAAGGGCCTAACATCCAAAATATACAAAGAACTCATATAACTAACAACAAAAAAAACTAACAATCCAATCAAAAAATGGGCAGAGGACCTGAACAGACACTTCTCCCTAGAGGACATACAAATGGCCAAAAAATATATGAAAAGATGCTCAACATCGGTAGCTATTAGGGAAATGAAAATCAAAACCACAATGAGGTATTGTCTCACACCTGTTAGAACAGCCGTAATCAACAGAACAAGTAATAAAAATGTTGGAGAGGATGTGGAGAAAAAGGAACCCTCATATACTGCTGGTGAGACTGCAAATTGGTATAGGCACTATAGAAAACAGTATGGAGGTTCCTCGAAAAACTAAGAATTGATCAACCATGTGATTCAGCAATTCCTTTACTGAGTATTTACTCCAAAGACTTGAAAAGTCATATCCATAAAGATATTTGCACACTGATGTTCATAGCAGCATTATTCAGAGTGGCCAGGACATGGAAGCAACCGAAGTGACCTACGATAGATGATTGGCTAAAGAAGCTGTGGCACACCTACACAATGGAATATTACTCAGATGAAATCCTGCCATTTGCGACAACATGGATGGACCTCGAGATCATTATGCTAAGCGAAATAAGCCAGACTGAAAAAGTTGAAAGTCACATGATATCATATATGTGGAATATAAACCTAAAAGCAACAAATAAACAAGCCAGAGGCTCAGGGACATGGACAATGGACTAGTGGTTACCAGAGGGTAGGGGATGGAGGAGGAGGGAGAAGTAGATGGGGTAAAGGGGATCAAATATAGGAGGGTTGGGGGAGGGTGAAGTGGGTAAAGGGGATCAAACATATGGTAGCTGAAAGAAACTGGACTCTGGGTGGTATTTATACAATAGAATATATAGATGTCAAATTATATTGTACACCTGAAAATTACATAATTATACTAACCAATGTTACCCCAATAGTCTTAAAAAAAAAAAAAAAAAGGAAAGGCAAGTTTGCAATTGGTTACTTGCCTAACATGGCAGCAAATGTTAATAAAATTGCAAAAAAAATGTATAAAATAAGTAAGATAATGATTTTCCAACTGGCTTATTCCAGTTCGGAGTCATGAGTGGCCAGAACGTATCCTCGCAGCTCAGGGAGCAAGGGGCAATGCCATCCTGAAGAGGGTGCCCTTCTAACACAGAGCACACTCACGCAAAACCACACTCAGACTGAGGCAATGTAGACACACCATTCGTCTCACATGCTCATCTTTGGAATATGGGAGAAAATATGAGTACTGAGAGAAAACCCATGCAGATGTGGGGAGGGCATGCAAACTCTACACAGTGGCCCTTGCTGGGAATTTTTTTTTCTTAGTAATGTTATAATGAAATGACGTTGAATAAAACAACGTTATTCAAGAATCTTTTGTGTGTATTATCACAACAGGTGATACATATATATATGATATAAAACACACACAATGGAATATTATTCATCTATAAAAAAAAAAATAAATCCTGCGATTGGAAACTACATGAATGGACCTTGAGCGCATTATGCTAAGTGAGCTATATCAGAGACAAATACTATATGATCTTACTGATATGCAGAATCTAAAAAGGCCAAACTCACAGAAATGGAAAGTAGAATGGCGGTTGTCAACAGCTGAAGGATGAGGGAAATAGGGCGATGTTGGTGTAAGGATACAAACTTCCAGTTTTAAGATGAAAATGTTTTGGCGATCTGATGTACAGCATGATGGCTATAATTAACAATACTGTTTTACAAGCATGAAAGTTCCTAAGAGTATAAATATTAAAAGTTCATATCACACACAGGAAAAGGTAATTATATGAGCTAATGGAGGTGTTAACTAATCTTATGTTGCAATAATTTCACAATATATAGACGTATCAGATTATTGCATCATATAGCTTAAATTTACATGATATTGTATATCAATTATTCTCAGTAAAGCTGGGGAAAAAATAACAGTACCTGACATTATGTATGCTCCTGAGGCTGTACTTCAAGGGAAAGGCTCCAGGGACAGGCAGAGGTGGTCTCTTGAGATGAATTCTAGACACTTCAGGGCTGCTAGGAGGAATTGGCCTCGTGACTATAAAATAGAACAGCACATTTCAGTTGCTGTAGCCTTGGATGTTGGCAGGTCTTGGACCTTGGCAAATCTGGGAGTGGGGTCCTGAGTCCCTCGCCAGAAGCCAGCAGAATCTAACCACTGCCTTCTACTTCAGGGGGGTGGAAGGGGCGGGGCACGGAGAACCGGGGGGAACCTACTGTCCTGCGCATGCGCAATTAACCCCCTCCCCCACCCCCACCCCAGCTACGTCCGTCCCTCCCCTGTACAGCTTTTGGACAATAGCATGGTTCCCCATATATTGCATGCTCCCTGCAGTGAGTTGCTTCTGCAGTGACAATAACTGGGGCTTTTGGGGAAGCTTCAATGAGTATTGGATTTTGCTTGATAAGTCTCGAGAGCGAGACTCCTTACAGAGTTTGGGAGGAGGAGCCTCCAACCCCTGGGGCTACCAGGTGTTTCTCATCCTAGGTCTTTAATTATGATGTAGATTTTGGCTTGTTGGTATAGACAGATTTCTTTTTAATACTGTTAAGTTAAAGAGCTCTTCCTAGTATGATTCCATTTTCCTAAAGGAATATGAGAAATAATTCTGGAAGGATATACATTAAAATGATACAACTTATTTTAAGTAGCCACCACATGTGTGTATTTTTAAAAATCTTAATATCCTCTTATACATTTCTGATTTTTATGTCTTTTTTATTTCATTTTTTCTATGAGCATACATAAAAGTAATGATTTTATAATAAAAACTTGAATTTTGATTCATAAATTCACAAAGAACTGAAGAATATCGCTATTATTTTATGTCTATAAAGCTACCTTCACTTGCTGTTTTTATGTCAGTGTCAGGTTGACATATCCAGAATCAGGTTGGCTTGATTTAGCACCTAATCCTTGAATTTGAAATCCAGCTTAAATCAATGTGATGGAATCAGTATGTTGCTCATTTACTAAAAGAGCCAGCCTTTTACACTGAGGGCTTGAAGT
>CM053507.1:90580514-90583014 GCA_028627145.1 Eidolon dupreanum
TGCCAATTAGCCATCTTTTAAAAGTTTCAAAATAGAGTTTCACCCCATATGAAGCATGTGTGAAATGAGACTTATCTCCTGCTCTCCTCTTTCCCCAAATCTGACCCTTTTCCAGTGTTTCCAGTCTCAGTGAGGGCCAACATCACCCTGTTGCATAAGCCAGAATTTTAGATCCTTCTTCTTTGAACCCTATATCTAATCTATCATGAAGTCTTGCTCGTTGCATATCCTAAATATTTCTCCAATTTGTTCATTCCACTCATCTCCACCACCCAGTCCATTCCACCATAATCTCTTTCCTGGGTAATTTCAGTAGTTTGTCCACATCCAGTTTTGCCAGCTTCCAATCTGTTCTTCACACTTTAGCAAGAATTAAGTTACAAAATGTGAACCTGATCACATCAGCCTTCTTTATAAAAACTTTCCATGGATTCTTATTGCTGTTAGAATAAAGAACCAAATTTGTAATATCGTTTACAATATTCCTACATTCTCTGTCCCCTGCCCATCTCTCCACCCTTCCTTGTACCATTTTCCCCTAACTCATCTTGCCTCACAGACCCTCTTTCAGTTCCTTGAAATTGTCCTGTTCCCTCCAGAAGCAGGGCCTTTGTATATTTTCTTTTCACAAGTCACCCATTTCTCCTTTCCCTGGTAAATTCTCTTCAGCCTCTAAATTTCAGCTCAGTCATAACTTCTTCAAGGAAATCACTCCCCCACTTCCACAAGTAATAACAGTGAAGTGTGTGGTAGTGATGATAGCATTTAGCATTTATTGGCACTTATTATATACTTGTCTCCCTTCTAGTATCTTACACACAATTTGTTAAGTTTTAAAACTACTTTTTAATCTCCATTTTTCAGAGTGTACTCCATTATAATATCCATTTCCTAATGAGGATATTGATGCACAGACAGGTTAAATAATTTTCCTGTGATCTGCTAGAAAGTAGTCTGGTCAAGATTCAAAATCAGATATCTTGCTTCCAGACCCCACAGGGTTAAAAACTACTTTACGTTGTCTTTTCAGACTGTGCTAAACCTCTCTGCTATGTCTTATATCTCTAATAACCTTGCCTTCATAATAATGATGTTATCATTTTAAATTCATTTGGGTGGTTATTTGGTTCTTGTCTATCTCCCATAATTCCTTCAAAGTTTTTAAGAGGAGAGGAGGCATATATAACCGTATCAGCTTTTGTTTATTGTTTAACCATAGTACCTAGCACTGTGGCTGACATAAAGTAGACACACAATATATTTGAATAAAATTATAGAAAATAAATGTATATACATGAAGAAGAAAGGAAGGAAGGAAAAGGATGCAGGTTCCATATTTCCAGTTTTCATTTCTTTATTGAGCACAGCTTCGTGTACCATTTTTTATCTCTTAATTCCTACATCTTAGGAATTTGACTTTCACACTAACAACAACTCAGAGATCCTGCCTGGTGTGTACCAAATGACTTTAGGACTTCTCCTGAACAATTATTTGATTATGAAGAGCTGATTCATTCAATATTTATTTTAGGCAGAGGGTATGAAAACTAAATCAACCATTGAGTAATAAACATGTAACAAAATTATTGTTACCAAGTTTGCTAACACACCCTATATTCCAACCAGCCTAGGGACTACTTTCCATTCTTTAACACTTCATGAGCTTTCACACCTCTGATATTGTGCTTAGCATTCCCTTTCCAACTCTTCTCTTCTGAGAAAATGTCTACATGTCTTTCAAGGCCAGGGTCAAATGTCTTCTCCTGGGTAACCTGTAATTAAGCACCCCTATTATTTTTGTTTGTTTGTGTGTATATTTGTGTTTCTTATATAAGTGCAGGGACTAACTATAGCATATTTGACTATGATTGCTCTGTTGAGGATACGGCTATATCATTATAGTTAAAATCGGAAGTTCCCTGAAGGGGTGGGCATTCCTAATGTCAATCATGTGGGGAAGAGCTAAACCCTCAGACAAGAGACCAAGAGTGGAGCTCTGGCCCACTCTTCTGTCTCTCACTCTTGGAAATAGATCTCCTAGGACTGAGCCATGCATAAACTTCCCAGTCACTGGGGGAAAAGACAGCATATGCCTCTCAGAGGTAGGCTTGGAGTCAGGTAAGGAGGCCTCACTATAGGGAACGATAAGTGCAAGATGAGCAACTCACTCATATAAACCAGATTATCAAGATCAGCAGCCTTCAGACTATTTCAACACCTTGATCTGTCACAGTCATTATGAGATGCCTTGTAATTAACACATTCCTAATAATAAAGCACCATAGTTTAATATGATTTAATTTTTATATAACTAGAATGGATTCCAGATTATCTTAATGTTAATACCTTCTTTATTCCTTTACGTTGTGATATGCTATCTTGAATGGAAGAAAATGAAGAGGAATCATAGCTAAGTCAGTGGGTAATTGCTCATTAATTACATGAGGAAACCCATGGAAGTGTGTCACACAGTCAACATTGTCTGCCAACTTGCTTTCTC
>CM053507.1:90585514-90695501 GCA_028627145.1 Eidolon dupreanum
TTTTCTAACCATCTGATCTAAAATAATTCTCAGTCATTCTTTATCATATTGGTCTATTTTACTCTCAGCATAGCATTTACTAGTTTTTGCTATTTTTCTTACTTATGCATTTATTTATATTTGCCTCCCCAATCTCCTCTATAAAAATATAAGCTCCATGAGAACAGAATCTATAATTGTGATGATGCATAGTTGTTGGTTCACAGTCTCCTGTACACAGATGGCAAGGAGAAACCAAAGAAAAGGTAGACCATTCTAGATTGGTAGGTGATAGTTTTAGTAAGCAAGGGAACTTATCAGGTTTATCTGTGGTGACCACAAAACAAATAGACCTGCCTGCCAGAATCTTAAAAGTTTATACAGAGACCTTCACTGAGTTCAGTCATGTATTCAGTTCAGATGGTCTCAACAGTACGTTATTCCATCAAGCCTTTATCTTTGAGAAGAGCCCCCACTGTTGGAACAATAAGCAGAATGTTCATTCCAAGGGCAGGGGAGGGGATGATGACCTGGGTTCAGCTCACGGGTCAACTCACAATTACGTTCTCTGATGACCTTCTACAACAATAGTAGGCACTATAAAGTATTTATTGTATAAATTTATGAATAAGTGGCACAACAAATGGTAGCCATTTTGTAGTACTGAACTTAAGATTTTTAAAAAATTTTAAGCAAACATAAAAATTTTCATAAATTTACAGGAAAATTAAAGCAACAGCAAATGAGTTAAATGAGTTTTTTCACTAAGTCCGTAAATCTTCACTGACCCCACATTGTTTCATTGATAAGAGGTAAGCTAGGAGCAACATTCATCAATCTTCTACAGTTCCTTTGGTAGACTCTTTTTCCCAAAAAATCTTACAAACACTCGTTATAAGAGAAAGTTTCCTCATGTTGCCATATCAGCACAGACTTGGTTTTGCATTTTCATAGAAATGTATTTTCACCTAAAATAAATTGCATTGCTCTAGAATTTAATTCTGAAGGCAGGGATTTTTTTCTGCTTTGTTTTTTGTTGTGTACTCAGGGTATATCTCAAAAATATGCATAATCCTGATAGCAGTTAACTTGTAATCAGACTGAGAAGAAAGAGACTTACACCCATGGAAGGCCAAAGGATCGTACAAAGCATATATTGAGAGTTGGGAGGTGTTATATGGGCAACAACAACTTGGTAAGTTGGGAAGATGATAGATTGGCTTGTCTTAGGGAACTTGGATAGACCTTGGTCAGAAAAAGTAGGATTTGGATAAATAAAGGGACATGGCGAAGGTAATACAGATAGGGTAAAACGTACCAAATGAAGAAAGTGATTTATTTAGAGAACCATAAGGAGAATGGCTTGGCTTAGGGATAGTACATGGTGAGTGCAAAACATAAGGAAGTGAATTTAAATGATGTAGAGTTAGAAAAATCAAGATAATTAACCAAACAAATTGAAACTTGAGATTGATGGGCAAAATGGATTCATAACAATATAAGTGATGGAGGAATCTTAAATAAGGAAGTATTTTGAGGAAAAGAGTCTTGAGAATCAAGAAAAATTTAAAGATTATTCAGTAACTAGAGCACATCAGATTAAAGGCATTAAAAATATAATTTCAAAGCAAGATTCTAGAAATTGTATAATGACTTTTAAAAGAAATGAGAAGGGTGCTACTTTATGACCTCTGCTCACATCACACCTTCTCTGCTCTGAGGTAACAAACCCCAGCTCCTTTCTCACTTCTTCCATAAAGCCTTTGCTGACCAATATAGTGGGAATCTCTGCTTCCTACTTAGGACATTATATTCAGATTTCTAAGAAGGATAAATTCATTAACTCAAATGAATTAATATCATAATGTAGCCTTTAGAGATGAGAAGTCAAAATGGCGTAGATGATAGAAGCTTTGTGCATTTGCTCTTATGACCACATCAAAGTTGTGATGGAAACACAGAGCAAACAGTAAGCAGAGTTGCCTGGGGTCTAGATGAACAAGCCCTACAATTAGAGAGAAAAATAAAAAATCACAGAGACTAATGGACATGGACATGGACAATGGTCTTGTGGTTACCAGGGGGTAGGGTGGCAGGGGGAGGGGGGTAGAGTGGGGGAAAAAAATTTAAATCATTCTTCAAATACATACATACATACATACATACATACATACATACATACATACATATATAAAAGAAATAAAATTAAATTTCACTAGAAAAAAAAATCACCCTGCAACTGTAGAAAATAGAAGAGGGTGAAACACAAGGCTGCCCTGGCCCTGTCCTGAGCAGCTGAGTGGAATGGAGGCTGTGGCAGCAGCAGCTGGCATCTCCAGATGCCTCTTAAAGAGGCCGTGCCCACAACTGGAGTTTTGTGGTGATGTACCTGCTTGCTCTGAGCATCAACTCTGGGTCAGCTGCGGCGGGGGGCACCAGGGATTTATAGGGTTATGCTGATTTTCAAAGCAAGGGCCGGAAGCAAGACTCTCTCCCAGGCAGAAGTACTGGTGGTATTCATTGTTTCTCAAGCACTTCCCACCCCAGTGTACAGACTCAGCACTGCCATAGCTGAGAGACATCATTGAACTGGATAACAGAGGTTGGTTCACCCAGAGGATTCCCTGAAACTCCACCTTCCCCAATTCATGACCTGACCCAAGCCTCATCCAGTTGTGTACTCAGCCAGTCCTATGTCCCTTGCTGATCAGCTCTAAGACCCACACTGGTGGCAGCTGACCTCAGTTTCTCACATAGCCTCTTGAGGCAACTATAAGCACAGCATCTGTTAAATGCTTGCTGAATTTTAACAGATAGCCCTGGAGAGGCACTGCCTGAGACCAAATTTGGCCTGCAGCTGAACCCCTCTTAGGACTGTGCCTCTGAACACCTACTACACAAAGCTGCACTAATAAAACAGGGAGACTTAGAAGCTTTGCTTAGTACATAGAAACAGACACAGAAAGGCAGCCAAAATGGGAAGACAAAGAAGTAGAAACCACACAAGAGAAGAGAACAGAGATCCAGGAATATGGAGTCAAGCTGTTTAACATATGCAGAGTTCAAAATACTGGTTATAAAGATGTTCGATGAACTTAGAGGAAGTGTAGATGAACTCAGTGAGAACTTTAACAAAGAGATAAAAAACATAAAAATGGAGATGGAAATTATAAAAGGGAACCAGTTAGAAATGAAGAACACATTATCTGGGATGAAGAGTATATTAGAAGAAATTAACAGAGTAGATGAGGAAGAGGATTGAACCACCAATACAGAGGATGAGGAAGCCAAAGACACTCGATCAGGATGGCAAGAAAAAAAAAGTCAAGAATATAATAATAATTTAAGGAGTCTTTGGGAAAAAATTAAGTGTAAAAACATACCTGTTACAGGAGTACCAGAAGGAAGAGGGAGAACAAGAAGTGGAAAAGCTATTTGAAGAAATAATGATGGAAAACTTCCCTAACTTGATGAAGGAAATAGACATACAACCCCAAGAAGATCACAGAGTCCCAAGAAAGAGAACTCAAAGAGGCCCACACAAAGACACATCATAATTAAAATGCCAAAGATTCAATACGAAAAGAGAATCTTAAAAGCAGCAAGAGAAAAGCAGTTAGTTTCCTACAAGGAGGCACCTGTAAGACTGGCAGCTGATTTCTCAAAGGAAAATATGCAGGATAGACGGGCTTGTCACAAAATATTCTTTGCTGGATACTTTATTTAACAAAGCTCTCATTAGAGTTGAAGGACAGTTAAAGAACTTTCCAGACAAAAGCAAGCTAAAGGAATTCATCAACACCAAGCCACTATAACAGAAAATGTTGGAGGAACTTCTTTAAGAAGAAAAAACATAAGAATCATATGATCATATTAATAGATGCAGAAAAAGCCTTCGACATATGATCAAACACTCAACAAAATTAGTATAAAAGTAAAGTACCTTAACATAATAAAGTAACTTAACATAATAAAGACCATCTATGAGAAACCCTCAGCTAACATTATTCTTAATGGTGAAAAAATAAAAACCTTTCCTCTAAGATCAGGAACAAGGCAAGAATGTCCACTATTGCCACTGTTATTCAATGTAACATTGGAGGTGCTAGCCAGTGCAATCAGACAAGAGAAAGTTATAAAAAGCATCCAAATAGGAAACAAAGAAGTCAAACTGTCACTATTTGAGGATGACATGATTCTCTACACAGAAAACCCTAAAGACTCCACAAGAACACTACTATAAACAATAGGCATATATAGTAAAGTTTTGGATACAAAATTAATGTTTAAAATCCATAGCATTTTTATACTCCAGTAATGAAAAAGAAGTGGAAAAAATAATTCCTTGTGCAATTGCAACAAAAAGAATAAAATACCTAGGAATAAATCTAACAAAACACGAAGGACCTATATGATGAAAACGACAAGACTCTATTAAAAGAAATCGAAAAAGATACAAAGAAATGGAAAGATATTTTGTGTTCTTGGATTGGAAGAATCGACATAGTTAAAATGACCATATTACCTAAAGTATTATGTAGATCTCATGCAATTCCCCATCAAAATCCCATCGATAGTTTCTAAGAAAATAGAACAAAAAACCATCAGATTTGTTTGGAAACACAAAAAACTGTGAATTACCAAAACCATTCTGAGAAAAAAGACAGAGGCTAGAGGTATCACTCTGCCCAACTTCAAATTATACCTCAAAGTGACAGTAATCAAAATGGCATGGTATTGGCAGCAAAACAGATACATGGACCAGTGGAACAGAATCGAGAGTCCAGAGGTAAACCTATATTTATATGGGCAAATAATTTTCAACAAAAAAAGCCAAAAACATACAGTGGAGAAAGGAAAGCCTCTTCAATAAATGGTGCTGGGAGAACTGGAAATCCACCTGCAAAAGAATAAAACTAGACTGTTGTCTATCACCACACACCAAAATTAACTCAAAATGGATTCAGGACCTGAATATAAGACCTGAAACAATAAAATGCATAAGAGAAACATAGGATCTAAACTCAAAGACCTTGGACTTAAAGAAGATTTTATGAATTTGACCTCAAAGGCAAGGGAAGTAAAAGCTAAAATAAATGAATGAGACTATGTCAAACTAAAGAGATTTTCACAGCAAAAGAAATCATCAACCAGGTAAAGAGACAATCATTCGAATGGGAAAATATATTTGCAAGCAATGTCTCCAATAAGGGCCTAATATCCAAAATGTACAAAGAACTCATACAACTCAATAACAACAACAACAACAACAACAACAACAACAACAACAACAACAAAACAATCCAATTAAAAAATGGGCAGAGGTCCTGAACAGACACTTCTCCCTAGAAGACATACAAATGGCCAACAAATATACATGAAAAGATGCTCAACATCGCTAGCTATTAGAGAAATGCAAATCAAAACCACAATGAGATACCATCTCACACTTGTTAGAATAGATAATTAACAAGACAGGTAATAACAAGTGTTGTAGATGATGCAGAGAAAAAAGGAACCTTCATGCACTGCTGGGAGGACTGCAAATTAGTATAGCCACAATGGAAAATAGTATGGAGTTCCTCAAAAAACTAGGAATTGATTTACCATAAGATCCAGCAATCTCTTTACTGGGTATTTACCTCAAAGACTTGAAAACTCAAATCCATAAAGATATTTGCACACCAATGTTCTTAGCAGCATTATTCACAGTGGCCAGGAGGATATGGAAGCAACCAAAGTGTCCTACGATAAATGATTGGCTAAATAAGCGGTGATATATATATATATAGAATAGAATAAGAAGAGATGAAATCCTGCCATTTGTGACAACATAGATGGACCTTGAGATAAACATGCTAAATGAAATAAGCCAGACAGAAAGAGTTGAAAATTGCATGATATCACTTATATGTGGGATATAAACCTAAAAGCAATGAATAGGACAGACAGATATTCATGGACATGAATTATAGACTAGTGGTTACCAGAGGGTAGGGAGTGGAGGAGGAGGGCGTAGGTAGACCTTTAAAGGGGGTCAAATATAGAGGGAGAGTGAAGTGGGTAAAGGGGATCAAATATATGGTAGCTGAACGAAACTGGACTTTGAGTGGTAAACAGAATAAAATATATAGATGTCAAATGATAATGTACACCTGAAAATTATAAAATTGTATTAACCAATGTTATTCCAATAAACTTAAATTAAATAAAGGAATCCAACAACACTATAGGAAGTCATCAACATACAAGAGGAGAGAGCAAGAGATTAAGAGAGAAGAACTACAAAAACAATCAGGAAACAATTAATAAAATGGTAATCACTACATACCTAACAGTAATTACTTTAAATGAAAATGGATTAAATGCTTCAACCAAATGACAAAAAGGATAAAGAAGTGGCACATATATACAGTGGAATATTACTCAGCTGTAAAATGAAGGCAATCTTACCATTTTCGACAACATGGTTGGACCTAAGAGTATTAGGCTAAGTGAAATAAGACAGAGAAAGACAAATACCTTTTAATTTCACTTTGATGTGGAATCCCAAAAACAAAATAAACAAATGTCTACCATAATTGAAAAATTTTTTTTTTAATTTAAATAATCATAGTTACAAGCATGTGTTAGAAGTGATTTGTTAATTAGTCTATAGTGCCCAGTAGGTTGACTTCATTCTATAGGGAATTTTTTTTCCGGTATTGAGGGAGTTTCAATATTATCTTCACAAACAGGTTTGAAGTTGGGACGATATAAACATCTTTCTCTCCAAGCTGAATTTCACAAAGAAAATTAATAGGAGATGAATAATTATCTTTGGCATTTTCATTGTTGTACCTCAAGCTCTTTATGAACATTTGTATATTATGGCATCTCTGCATCTTCTTTTAGGAATTGGGTGAGATTGCAGTTCTTTATTTTATTGTCATTATTCTATGAAAAGAAATGAAGATTTTATTTTAGTACCAAAAGTTTCTTATGAGCTGTCAAAATATCTGTAAAATTTTTTTTCAGTTGGTTTATCCACCAAATGAAAGCAATCCTGAACTGAATAGCTAAATAAACATTATGTTTAGTTCCTCTGAAAACTAGCCTTCTCACTAGCTTCTCAGGCTTGTAATACTCACAGATACATTTTTAGTTTGTGGCTCTTTTCTGCCTTACCTATTTTTATGTTAGTCATTAACTGTGGTCCATGTTTTCTCTTCATTTGGTTTTCTATTTAAACAAAATTCATAATTTTTATTATAAATTCTATCCAGCATCACAGATATAACACCAGAATTAGAGGTTCTATGTGTGAATGAACTAAGAATGACAGTGCTCTAACTTAGGGGGCACCAAGTAAATACTTGTTGACTGAATGAATGATTGTGATCCCATACTGGGAAAATTAAATAGAATCTATTTAAATTTTGAGTGGTTTTGAGAAAAGTATAATCTAAAGAGTTTATTAGAAATTTAGGGTGCTTTTGATGAATATATAATCAAGCAAATTTATGGTAACAGACAGAAAGAACAGAAATGGGATTTTAACTTACAATTTTATTACCCTACCCATGAATGTCTTAGGAGGAAATAATGATATATTTTTACTACAAAAATAGAGCCTATTTGTTGTTCAATACAAAAGATATAAAAGAATTCCTGAGGGGATGTGAAAACCCTTTTGAACCTGAACTAGTGTCTAGCTTTAAGAGATTTTAGTACAAAATATATTATGTATTTTTATTCTTAATTCTGTATAATATTTCACTGTTAATACATTCAATTCTAAGGTATTTGTGGGTAACAGATTATTGAACTAAGTCAATTGGTGTCTACAACCTTCAAGTAATTACATATTTTAAAATAAAACCACTTTGAAAAAAGTCCTTAATTCTCAAAATTATTTACAATATAACTAATATTTTTAGGTGTCTTTTAAAAAAGAGAAACATTGTATCTTCATGTTTCTTGAGTAAGGAGCATCTGAAATAGAGAAATATGACATTGTCATCCAGTACCAGTCTTCATGAATCTTAATTATTTTCTTTTTAATTATTCTCCATTTTAGTGTTAAGCCTGAGTGGATATAATGGAGGAAAATAAGACGTTGGTGACTGAGTTTGTTCTCACAGGACTTACCGATCGCCCAGAGCTGCAGGTCCCCCTGTTCCTGGTGTTCTTGGTCATCTACCTCACCACCATGGTGAGCAACCTGGGACTGATTTTTCTCATCTGGAAGGACCCCCACCTTCACACCCCCATGTACTTATTCCTCGGCAGTTTAGCCTTTGCAGATGCCTGTTCTTCATCTTCTGTGACCCCCAGGATGCTTGTCAACATTTTAAACAAGAGTCAAATGATATCCCTCCTTGAGTGCATGGCTCAATACTATTTTTTTGCTTCCAGTGCCACCACAGAATGTTTCCTCCTGGTAGTGATGGCCTATGACCGCTATGTAGCCATATGCAACCCCCTGCTTTATCCAGTGGCAATGTCCAACAGACGCTGCACTGGATTGATAAGTATGTCATATGTAATTGGTTTTCTGCATCCTGTTGTTCATGTAGGATTATTATTTAGATTAACCTTCTGCAGGTCCAATATAATACAGCATTTCTACTGTGAAATTTTGCCACTATATACAATTTCTTGCACTGACCCTTCCATTAATGCATTGGTGATTTTTATTTTTGCTGCTTTTATACAAGCTTTTACCTTTATGACTATCATGGTCTCTTATACCTGTGTCCTCCTTGCCATCCTGAAAAAGAAGTCTGAAAAGGGCAGGAGCAAAGCCTTCTCCACATGCGGTGCCCACCTGCTCTCTGTCTCCCTGTTCTATGGCACTCTCTTCTTCATGTACGTGCGCCCTGGGTCTGGCCCAGATCAGTATCAGGATAAAATGTATTCACTGTTCTACACAATTGTAATTCCCCTGCTAAACCCCTTTATTTACAGCCTAAGAAACAAGGAAGTTTTAGGTGCCCTGAGAAAGTGATAAAGAAATAAACATTCTCAGGAAACGTTCATTATTCTTCTTATTTTACTCTTTGTTTAAGTAAGTGATAATATCTGGTCCTATGGAGACTCTCTTATATTTATGCCTACACACTGGAAGCCTTGCTGACCACATAGCTGAGATCCCTGGGACAGGAGCAGGCTATATACTGGGGATGACAACAGTTTTATAGTAGCAGGAAAGACTTTCATGCAACATCCAGTTTTACTCAGCCAATCTTTGACAGACTGCAACATAGTCACAAAATTAGTTCGAAACAGAGATCTTCTTAGAAGTGGGTAGACCCTTAAAAAAAGAGCAAGAGTCTTTTGAGTTGACTAAAGTTTATACTAAGAAGCCAATGTAATGGGGCTAAGAGGACAGAAAATATTCAATTTCTTGTCTGTTACCTCTTCGAATAGAAAGCTGTCTACATAGCTGGTATATGTCTGCTTGGGGATATACATGGATTTGATATGGAAGCAGTGCAAAGAGAAAGAAGGGATTCACCTTCTGACTTGAAAAATCGAAATTTGTCTTGAAAGACTATTTACCAAATTCCTTTATCTAACTCTTTAATGTGTTAAGAATTAAGCTTGGAAGAATTAGATTACAGAGTTCTACTATAAGTAAAGATAGCCATGCCTGCTAGGTAGAATCTTGCTTCTTTATGGAACAAGAAGGATATAAAGTAAGAAAAGTAACAATAAGCCTGTATTTTCTCACCCAAGTGATGATGGGAAGAAGAAAAAGGAGACAGAAAGGAAAGGGAAACAGATGACTGCATCCCAGTTTTGCTTTGCCAGGCTCCAATCTGGATTTGGGGAGGTGGTAGATAGTTTTGATGGAAGCTGAGGAAGGAGAGCCCTCTGCTCAGTCATTTGAAGAGTGTGGATACTACTTCTTGGTTTTCTCTGCACAACTCTGGGGCACGGCCTGCCACATAGGGAGATTGTAGCCTTGAAGTAATGGTAGAAACCACAAATTTAGCCGTGTTGTAGTACCTACTGGTGTTTTTCCAGATATGTTACCCTTACTAGAACCCTTTAATACAATATCTGGTATGAGATGTATGGCTATTAATGTGGAAATGTATTCTTTTCAATACTGATTATGAATGAGAATCAGAAGAAACATTTTATATTTATTGGGGATGGGTAAAGGTATAAACTGATGGTTTTGCTCCAGGGCTATGCATACTCTGCTCTGTGTCTGAAAGAATCTTTATTTTCTAGACATTTTGTAGAATAGCAGGCTGGTTTAGTATACTGATATCACTTTAATTGGACCTGCTAACTAATCTGATTACCTTTGTAAAGTTCATGTGCTCCATAGGATGACAGATAAATCCTATAAAAATTGTATATTGAAAGTGTCTAATTATGTAACATGTGGCAAAATAATACACTTTAAAAGAAATTATTGGTATCTAGAAAAAGAACAGCCACAGCTGGATTTGATGGAGAGAACAGAGTATCACTTGGAGACCTAGTTTTTTGTTGAGACAAGGACTAGGTGGGAATTGGATTTGACTCCCTTGAGAGGAGACTGAGAGTGTTCTCTATATGGGAAAGAGGGTAAAACAAGTAAATGATAATCAGAACAAATATAGTGGAAGAAACTGATTAGCAAATCCATTTTCTTTTCTTTTTTTATTATTACTTTTTATTAAAGTTATTGGGGAGACATTAGTTAATAAAATCAAATAAGTTTCAAGTGTACAGTTCAACAATATGTCATATGTATATATTACATCGTGTGTTCACTACCCAAAGTCAGATTTCCTTCCATCACCAAATATTTGACCCCTTTTATGGCTACCTACTTCTCCCCTTCCCCCTTCCCCATTTTCTTTTCATTCTATACACACAGCCTACCTTTTCTGTAGACTGTAGTCATATGATGAGTTAAGATTTAAAGTAATACATGTCACTTACATATCTAGCTCATAAGTACCTCACATTTGAAACCCTGTGACCTTTCCACTTCTAGCTTGATCCAAATTAAAACACAAAATCTGCAGAAAGTCATGTGTGGAAAATGCATGAGTGATAACTTGGAAAGAGTCTGGGACTCTGGATCGTCAATTGGAATGAAATAGTCTTTCAGTTAGGAACATGTGCTTTATACTTATTGTAAAAGAGAACTAAATTTTTATTACATCAATACACTAAAATATTGGGGATTATCTCTAAATTCAGTGTGCTTGTAAACAATATACACATGCAATGCAAAAAAACATCTTCAACTGTATACAGTTAATTATTGGGTCTATTTCTCAGTATAGGCACATGGATATTTAGGCTTAAGAATTTTAATCATTATTCTATGTGCAATGAGAATTTATTTATAAATGTTAAGTGGAGAGAGTGTGTGTGTTTAGGATAGTAGTGAAATGGTGTCTATGTGAAAAAATGAATTGGGAGACTGTTAGCAGATGCAGATAGTCTAGTTAGGAGGTTATTTAATAAGCCTAGGCAAGAGATGAATATACCTTGAATTTTAAGACTAACTACAGATAGAAAGAATGACATTTAAGACATCTTTAGTAGATAAAATCTAGAAGCAATGGTCAAAACAATGTAACTGCAGAAGGAGTTAGTGTCACGGATGTGTTCCAGGTTTATGGCTTGTGTAAATACATGTTTGGTGACCCTATTCCCCAAGACAGGGAATACTGGAAGGATAACAGGTTTGGGAATGGAATGGAAGAATATTTTAATTTCAGATTTGGACATGTTAATTCTGAGGTATCTTTGGGATTTCCAAGTGTACAAGTCAAGTAGGTAGTTGGGTAGTGGCATCACTAAAAGAAATAAGAGAGAGAAAAAAAAAAAAACAATCTTATTAGAAACTCCATCCAGTGATGTTTTATAAACATGCCCCTACAGTGAAACCTGAGGACACAATGTGTCATTTTAATTGTTGTAACTAACTGTGTGTGGATGACTTAATGATTAGCTCACAATGCCCAGTAGAACAACTTTGACTTCATCCTACTGGGAATCCTACAGAAGCATTAAGGGAATTTCAAAATTTTTTAAAGAATGGGTTTGCAAATAGAAGGTAGAAATGCTATCTCCCTCCAATTTGGAGTTTCCTAAGAAAATCAATGCCCAAGTAATATTGCTCTATTTCTGTACCTATTATGCTGCTTTGAGAAACCAGAACATTTCCAGTTTTCCATGTTTTACAGGAATGGGTGAGAGTGCAGAAATTTCCATAATATTTATTATTATTGCATTGTAATTTGTCTGTATGATAACAAAACATCTAAGTAAGAAATTAAAATCCTAGACAGGCTTTTTTTCCTTTTTAAAATCAGCAACCAAAATCTGGACAGACTTAATATCCATTAGTATTTTTTCTGTGTAGATAACACATTTGTTGGGAAGTTTTTAAACAGTAAAGTTTGATTAAAAGCGAATAAAAATGGAAATATTAAATAATAGTAATAACAAAAATTCAGAGTTTATAATGTGAAATTTTCTTAATTAAGACATAAACTATGTAGCTCAAATGTAACTTATTCATAATTTTTCAGAATGGGAATTTGGGCTTAAGTCCAATAAAAATAATTTCAAGAAATCATGGGAATATGGGCTAACATCATGAAAACTAACTTCAAAAGACATCGTGTGTTATCTATCACATAACTCTTGAGAAAAAAATCACAAGCTTACTCTTAGCTAAAGTACACATTGTAAGAACTAAACTAGGAATCAAAATAATTTGGTTATTTGAGGTTATAAAGAAATTTGGGTCAGATATGTAGGACAAAAATCTCTTAAGGTTCTTAATTTTCAATTAATATTTTTGCTTGTGTTACACATATTAAGCTCCCTGTAGGTATATATTTTAAAGTAAAAATTCTAAAACAGTAATTTTTTTAGTGAAGATGGAATAATATCTCATGATTCTCCCTTAACTGATCATTGGTTCTTAGAAAAGAGCCTTTATTCATATTTTTAAGTTAGACAAACTCAGTTTTTCTAATATATTCACATAGTAAAAAAATTTTGTGTCCATCAGTATTAAGATATATGACTATAAAATTATGAAAACATTTTTATACATGTAAATACCATAATAATCTGTATTCTTAAATGTATTTATTTGTCTTTTTAAAGTAATCTGAAAGGGTCTATATTGACCAGAAAACTCTTTTTTGAGAGTTCTTTCAGAGACTATTAATAAATCATGAAAAAAAATCAATGTCACTTCATGCAAAGACCAAATATTACATTCATAACAGTGGCAAAATAATAAGTATGCTAGAATAAATTTAATAAGAAAAATACTGAAATTACAAAAAAAACCTCTAAAAAAAACCCCACCTCTTTTAATCCTTACTTTACACAACTACAAATAACTTTGGAATGTTTTTAAAAATCACATCTACTTTCAATGATCAAAGGTTGGCTCTCATTGATAATATTCCAAACAAAATACTAATTTCCCTGATGGCTATTTCTGCTTTTAACTGATAGTTATGCATAAAATTTTACAGATGATTATGTCCTAATTTTACAGTAGAATTTTCAGTGCCAAAACATCTCCTTAAAAAGGCAACAAGAAGATTTCATTGTTCTTGTTTCTTTTCTTCATTAGTAGCATGTTAAAGATCATTTTTTTACACATCTCTTAGTATATGTATATAAATGTATACATAAGCAATTACATAATTTTATGTGAAAGAGATCATAATATCTATGTTGCCTTTCTCATGGAACTCTTATTTCGAGTACCTCTCTTCCCCTCTCCTCCACTTTCGTCATTCCTCCCTCTGCTCCTAGCCCAGAAAAACCAGTGTTGTAAATGAATAAATGTAGTGTTTATTATCCACATTTTTCTCTGTGTAAAAGAGATTTTAAAATGCATTGCTTATTTTACAGTAATGAGATTGTATTATTCATATTTTTTTGTATCTATTTCTTCTCAGATAACTATACATTGTGGAAATTACTAATTCAAGTGGAATAACTATTTTTTCTTTACTTAATTATATTCCAGAATATTAATGTACTATGATTTATTTAACTGTATCACAGTTGATGCATCTGGTCTTTGCCACCTTGAAAAATATTGCATTGATTATTCTTTGTATATTTATCTTTGTGTAGTGGTGCTTTATTTATATTAAAGAGAATATAAAAAAGACAGTAGGACAATAGGTATATATATATATATATTTTAAAGATATATATTTTTTAAAATTAAATGGGAGTCTAGAAAATTGCTTTTCAAAAAGGCTGTTGCAATTCATATTTCCACAAGTATCATTTGAGAGTAGAACTTTTCTCATCTCAGTCAGCAGTGAATATTTTCATTCATTTTAATTTTTACTAATCTGATACATGAGAAAAGAGGTACCTGTGTGTATGTGTGTGTATGTGTCTGCACATGCATGTGTGTGGTTATGACACAGAAATCTGAGCATCTTTCAATTTTACTTATTGGTCATTTTGATTTTTTCATCTGTAAACTTGCTTCTTTGTATCCTTTACTCATTCTTCTTTTAAGTTGTTTGCCTTTTCTTATCTATTTTTAAATTATTTTTATATTATAGACACAAATCTGTATGTTACACATACATGGTAACATATATTTTCCAACTGATTGTATGCTCTTTAACTGTTAGATTCTCTTTTGCTAACATTAACAATTTAGAGTAGTTATGTTTTGATATTGGCTTTCTTCTCTTGAATAAGGATTTCTCTAATACTATGTTATATAACTGTCTCCTAAATTTCTTAGAAAATATCTATGCTGTGAGGTAGGAGCCAAACCTTATTTACTTCCAGACTGACAGTCAACT
This sequence comes from Eidolon dupreanum, assembly GCA_028627145.1. Taxonomy (NCBI): domain Eukaryota; kingdom Metazoa; phylum Chordata; class Mammalia; order Chiroptera; family Pteropodidae; genus Eidolon; species Eidolon dupreanum. The sequence goes on from CM053507.1 coordinate 90,600,301, forward strand.
GTGTCAGCACAATTGACATTAAATCAATTGACCTTTCCCTACTGAATTGAAACACCATATTGGTCTTATGCTATATTCCTGTATATATTGGATTCTATTTCTGAACTCTTGACTATTCTTATGCCACTATCTTAATGTTTTGATTATAATGCCTTCATATTATAATTCAATATCAATTAAGATACTCTTGATTGATATTCTTACTATTTTACTTGGGGAAACATGGAAAATTTTGTATATGAATTTTAAGATGAGTGTGTAAAGTTCTAAAATACTCCTGTGAGACTGGAAAAGATTTGCAGTAAATTTACACATTATTTAACATGATTCATCATTTTGAAACTTTTTGTTATGAAAAATTTCACATGTATATAAAAGTAGACAAATATAAAAGATTTAAACTATTAATTAAATGAGATGCACCTTTTAAGAACATGTTAGTCACACAAAATTTCACTGTTTTTATGATTTTTTTGTGACTGTTTCCCCACTTATTTTTTTAATTTAGTGGATTGGCTAGGTTGGATATGGCAGAAGAAAACAAAACGCTGGTGACCGAGTTTGTTCTCACAGGACTTACAGATCGTCCAGGGCTTCGAGTCCCCCTGTTCCTGGTGTTCTTGGTCATCTACCTCATAACCATGATGGGCAATCTTGGACTGGTTGTTCTCATCTGGAAGGATTCCCACCTTCACACCCCCATGTACTTATTCCTCGGCAGTTTAGCCCTTGCAGATGCTTATTCTTCATCCTCTGTGACTCCCAAGATGCTTATAAATTTTTTATCAAAGAATCATGTGATATCTCTCTTTGAGTGTATGACCCAATTTTATTTTTTTGGTTCCAGTGCCACCACAGAATGTTTCCTCTTGGTAGTGATGGCCTATGACCGCTATGTAGCCATATGCAACCCCTTGCTTTATCCAGTGGTGATGACCAACAACCTCTGTACTCAATTTATAGGTGTTTCATATTTTATTGGTTTTCTACATTCAGCAATTCATGTGGGTTTGTTATTTAGATTGACTTTCTGCAAGTCCAATGTAATACATTATTTCTACTGTGAAATTTTACAACTGTTCAAAATTTCCTGCACTGATCCTGCAGTTAATATACTTCTGGTTTTAATTTTTTCAACCTTCATACAAGTCTTCACTTTTATGACCATCATGGTCTCTTACACCCTTGTCCTCTTTGCCATCCTGAAAAAGAAGTCTGAAAACAGCAGGAGGAAAGCCTTCTCCACATGCGGTGCCCACCTGCTCTCTGTCTCCCTGTTCTATGGCACTCTCTTCTTCATGTACGTGCACCCTGGGTCTGACCCTACTGAAGATCATGATAAAATGTACTCTTTATTTTACACAATCATAATTCCCTTGCTAAATCCTTTTATTTACAGCCTCAGGAACAAAGAGGTTATAGATGCCATAAGAAGAATAATGAAAAAATAAAGAGTTGCCAGATAATTTTCAAACTGTTTCTTCTTTGCCTTCTGCTGAAAAATGTCCAATAGATTAGAAATGACTCTGGCATTTCACCAGAGGGCTATTGGCCAAGTTGCTCTATGAGCTGTGTGTGAAGGAAACCAGCCTCCTGTTACACTTACTTGAATCTGGATCCAATGAAATTTTGGGAACATTACCATAACTAGCTTATTTAGAAACATTGTGCTCCATTTTATCTGAGCACTTAGCTTTTACAAACTAGCTACTTTCTAGGAACTTATGAAATTCCAGGTAGTAATTAACAATTTTACTGAGAAATAGCTGTAATAGAGGCTGGCATATTAGGTTAGTCATTTAGTTTATGAATGAGTTCAGCTCACCTCTCTGGACGTGCAAGTTAATAAGGCTTTGCTGTTCTCTACCATACACAGTAACTCTAGTAGACTGATAAAAATAAAATTCTGCTCCTTGGCAGAATATATTCTAGAAGAAATGTTTTGTTTCAAATGTAAGGAAAAAGTGAAAATTTATAAAAAATTGGTGGATCTTAGGAAGATCAAAAGAAGCCTTCATGGGTTTAAGAACAGAGCATCAAAATTAATCACAGCTCATATTTATAATTCTACATACTAATTATATCAGGGATATTGCATATAGTATGCTATTCAATGATTTACAATTTAGAAATATTTGAATATAATAAAAAGCAATTTCAGAGATCAGCCTTGTGATTGTATTACTAACCCAATCAGTTTCAGCAGGGGGTAACTGGGCAGATGGCAGGGAGTCTAGGTCAGAGATAAGAACTTGGTTTAGTATATAAAGATATGGTTGAAAACCTGTGTTCATGGATTCTCTATCACTGGTTTACTTCTGATTCAGGGATATGATCACTTAAAAACATATATATTCTAATTTATTTTCGAACTATTATATAGACAGGTTATTCAACTCCTCTTTTAGCAAAAATAATTATATTTCTTTAACAATGTTTTTTCTAGCCTATTCACTTAGAAAAATATACAAAATGAGAATTAAGTTCAAGGTGTTGAAGAATAAAAAAAATATCTGCAAAGAAACTATGTGTTATGATTTTTTAATCTTACTATCTTCATAATCACACAAGTAATACATGATTTTATTAGGATTATTTTCAGTAAAATCTCAGCTATTATATTATACTACCTTGGAAATAAAGGGTTACAAGTTGAACTGCGACCTTTTCCTCCAGTTTGAAGGCTTTCTGAGTAATTGACATTTAGATAGTTTTGCAATTTCAACTCAAGATATGCAGCAACTTGGGATAAATTAGATTTTTGTTGGAGTTTGTATAAGTTGACTGCTGATTTGAAATGTTCCTAAGTGTGTTGTATGTCAAGGATATCAAGATTGTTTATTGTATAGTTTGTATTTTATGGAATGCACTGCACCAAAAAATGGATGTGAGGCAAAGATCCCTGTAGGTGCTAGGTGACAAGCAAGTTACTTAAGCTGAAAGACACTAGACCCTGCAACTTCTCTATGTTGAGTGATGTACTTATTTAAGTTTACATTCAGTAACTGAGACTTTGGAAGCTGTATCTGGGTATCCAAAGCCTCTGTCATGCTGCTGCTATGTATGCTGCTGCTGTTTTACCAGTTTGGTATTCTTGCTTAAAGCTAAATGAAATTGAGTAATAAACTTGGATAAATAAACACTGGGTAAGCCTATTGCATCTTGTGAATTTGATGGTCATTCTGCCTTTGAAATCTACAGTGGTCTTACTAAATGACCCTCATGCAGAAGAATGGGCATGGAGGATCTTTTGAGCCTTTAGTGCTGGGAGAGCTTAAACTAATCCTTGGTTTGAGAGAGAGGACTTTTTTGAGGCAAATTAATGGGGAACAAATCTTATCAATGGAATTTACATGTGTATCTTCAACCTTCTAGGATTTAGTAAAATGGGCTAATAAACAAAGGCAAACCAGAAAAAAAAATGGCTAACAACATTGCCTGTCCATTATTAATACAATTAACAAAATATAAATTCTATCAAAAGCACACACACAAAAATAGATTAATGTAGGGGACATGAGGCAAATACGTAAAATAGAAGATAAGTCATGAGATATTTTGTGAGATCCTTGGCATATATTATTTTGACCTGGTGAACCAAAAGTCAACATACTCACTGTCCATAAGGTGAGAGGATGAGGCCAGGTAACCACAGAAACAAAAGAATGCTGTTAAATAATTGGGACATCTGGCCAATAAATAAATACTTGAAACCTGATGAGTTTTTGTTAGCCTGGAGACTCAGACCACATGATCTAGGGAGTACTATATTAGTGGCAGAGAACCCATTGCATCCGAATGAAGAGAATTATGTGGTTTGACTGCTATGAACTTCAGTACATATTTCTCATTCCAAATTGTGATATACCATGGTTAAGGTAAAATCTAACAAGTTAGTCCTGAAAAGGAGCCCAAATCTTTCACTTAATGGTTAATGAAAGATCCCTGTCGAAATAGTAAAAATGTTCTAAATGCAAGCACCTTAAATCATGTGTGGATAAATCATAGAATTGCACAATGAAAATGCCTCTGATGTAAACTATAATAAATGCAGTTATAAAGATGGTTTATTATGGTTGGTATCCTTACATAATCTTCCTTGTGGGAGAAAAAAAATGCAGTTCAGACAATAATGGCCAACAAGCTCCTATTCTCAGGTCTCAATGATGGTAGAAAGGTCTGTGCTTTTCAAAAGAAAAGGAATGACCAAAGATGATGTAGCCACATTATTTTGATGGTTAATGAAAATAGAATGAAAAAAGAAATGAATTGGTAAAGATTCCATAAAGAATTATTAATGGCTGGGAGGTGGAAAACTCCTGGTAGTTTGGGTGAGTGTACTTGCCTTGCTGAAATGATCCTGAGAAACTTGTTCTATTTACTCCTGATTGGGATATGTCAAAGGGTATAGGGAAAATAAAGTCAGTGAGCAAGTTGCAGAGGATACATCTGTTAAGGTAACAGTAGAATAAAAGAGGGTTGGAACCTACTTGCAAAATTTCAGCAGGGAAATTCAAATATGTATTATTGGTCTAAGGCAAATGGCTTTGGGGTGGTGAATGGAATTTTCTGGGGTTACCAGAAACTGGGGCATACTACATAATGATACTGGCAAAAGAAAGAGCAAAGTTACATGACCAAAGATAAAACTTTGAAGATAACGTGATTCTGTGGTAATAAATACCACAATTATATTAAATTACAAATTGGAAAATGTGAAATAAAGACATCTTGTAGAAATGTTACCTCTATCTAATGTTTTATCAGAGTTGATATACTGTGAGAATTGAGGGCTTTGCCATTGCTTGCTAATTTCTAATCAGTTATTAGTTTAGTCTGCCTCCACCCCTTTCTAATCTGACATACAAATGAGAAGATTTAGAATTATGCAAACTCTCATATCCTTTGAGGACATTAATTTCTTCTTTAAGAGATAGTAGAAATAGGAATGTTAATCCCCATTGACTAATTATATAAAATTCCTGTATGGTAACTAAGAAAAAAGATAGTTCACGGAGGTTAACCATGACTACTGAGAACTAAATAAAATAGTTCTACTGATAGCCTTCTCTGTGCTAGGTATAGTGAAGGCTGTTGAAGAAGTACAGCAAACTAAAATTGACTGGTATGCTACTATAGAGTTGAGCAAGGATTTATGTTTTTATTCTAATTTCAGGAGAGAGTCAATAATTTTCTTTCATTTGGTAAAGCCTCTAATACATATCTGAGATAGTTAACCACTCCAGTGTAGCCATACACCTTGGTTAGATAAGATATAGGTTTCATCCCTATAAAGAAGATACTAGTTCATTACATTGAAAATAACAGGATAATTATCTATCAGAAGCAGAAGACATCTAGGAATTAAGAACTGTGGTGACACATATGACTAATCCAAAATGGCATGCCTCACCCAATCCATAAATTCTGGGGGCATAAGTTGAACTGGAACCACAATAGATAGTCCACAGATAGTATAGTATACATCACTGTCTTTGCAGATCTACTAGGTAAGAAGAGAGTTATTTGCATATCGGTGGGTATATATATTGCATTTGAGCATTTTATTAAGATTTATATTGAGTTATTCAAATTTTTGTGGAGTCAGAAAAACATCTTTCTGAGAGATTTATAAGCTGAGCCTAAATAGTCTCTTTAAAACCGTATCATCCTAAGCCACAAATGATTTCAAAAGTGTCTGCTATGCAGTTGCATGAAGATTGGAATCTGGCAAACATCAACAGTGACACAATGACATCTATTGGGGATTTTGAACATGTAAATTACTTGATGTACAGCAAGGAAGAGCCCTTTTGAAAGACAAGTGCAGGTCTGTTATTAGGCTCTGGTGGAAACAATTCCCGTCACGAAAAGACAGCAGATAATTTTTAAAATTTGAGATAACCACGGTGTATGAACAATGCTAAAGAAGTGTTCCAAAAAAAATGAGACAGGCCAACAGAGCTCGCTGATTAAATGAAGAGTATATATAGGAATACCTACTGGTGATGGCTCTGAGGGTGTCTCATTGTCTTGCATTCATGACTAGGTTATACCTTTGCCAAGTAGACTGAATACAGGACACCCCAAGGAGATGCCAGCTCCTAGTGCTGAATGGTTAGAGCCTTATGATTTTTCATCTGGTAAAGCAGAGCAAGCTACCTGGTTCATTAGCAGAAAATTCAGAATTGAACGACAAGATACATTTTGGTGATCTGCGGCCATTTACCTTGCAGATCAAGGAAAAAATCTTGGTTGAAGAATACAAGAGGAAATACATAAAATGTACAGAATAAGAGTAATATGTAAGCCTCTTACCAGTCTTATGTAGTGGTTTGAAGTGAGTCCTGACTGTAATCGTTATATGCTGTACTTTGGGCTTCATTTACCTTGTGACTAAGGCCACAGAGGGTTAGATCAATCAGTGTGTTTCAATTTTGTCCCACAGGCTACACTTTTCTGGATTTAGGTACATATTTTACTGTAGCTAATGCAGTAACTTGTACTGAGAAGCTTAACATCAGATGAATTTACCATATCCTTCATCACCCAGAAAGCAGTGGTTTAATTAAGAACTGGAATGGACACATTAAATACATGATTATAAAAAAATAGACTGCGATAGGGGTATAAAGAATTAGTTGGCTTAACTGGATGAATATCTTCATATGAATAAGAAGCTTATTAAGGTGGGGACACTTTTGTAAGCTTTCTGACATACAGACATAGGAATAAGGGAATGGAAATTTTCTTACACTTAAAAAATGGATTTGAGGCCTACCTTCTCTTTTTATTGAGTTATAATTGGCACACAACATCGTATTAGTTTTAAATGTATGACATAATAATTTGATGTATATATATGTATGTGTATGTGCGTGTGTGTGTGTGTGTGTGTGTGTGTAGTGTAGCCTATAGAGAGAAATGATTACCACAATAAGTTTAGTTATCATCCATCACCACAATTACAATTTTTTTGTATGATGAGAACTTTTAAGATGTACTTTCTTAGAAATTTTCAAATATACAGTATAGTATTGTTAGCTATAGTCTCCATGCTGAATTTTGGAACCCCAGGACTTATTTATCTCATAACTAGAAGTTTGTACCTTTTAACCACCTTCATTCATTTTGCCCATTCCCCAGTTCCTACTTCTGGCAATCACCAATTTGTTCTCTGTACCTATAAAGTTCCTTTTTGATTTCTTTCAGATTTTACATACAAATGATATCATACAGTATTTGTCTTTCTCTGCCTGACTCACTTCACTTAGCATAATCCCTCAAAGTCTATCCATGTTGTCACAAATGGCAAGATTTTCTTCATTTTTAATGGATGAATAATGCTCCATTGTGTGTGTATGTAATTTTATTTATCCATTCATCTGTTGATGAACACTCAGGTTGTTTCCAAGTTTTGGCTATTGTAAATAGTACTGCAATGAAGGGACTGGAGCTATCTCTTTGAGATACCAATTTCATTTTTTTTTTCAGATAAATACTCAGAATTAGAATTGCTGGATCATATGGTAGTTCTATTTCTGAAATTTCAAGGAACCTCTATAGCGTTTTCCATCATGGCTACACCAATTTACATTCCTGCCAACAGGGTACAAGGGTTCCTTTTTCTCCACATTCTAACACTTCTAACACTTTCATGTCTTTCTGATAATAGTCATTTCAACAGGTGTAAGGTGATATCTCACTGTGGGTTTGATTTGCATTTCCCTGACGATTAGCAATGTTGAGCACCTTTTCATGTACCTGTTGGCCATCTGTACTTCTTTTTTGGAGAAAATGCTTATTCAGGTCCTCTGCCCATTTTTTAATTGAATTGGTTCTTTTTTTTTTTGCTGAGTTGTATGAGTTCTTTATATATTTTGGACATCAATCCCTTATCAGTATATGATTTTCAAATATTTTCTCCCATTCCATAAGTTTTCTTTTAATTTTGTTGATGGTTTTCTTTGCTGCACAGAAACTTTTTAGTTTGATGTACTCTCAATTGCCAAGATCCATGTCTTGTTTTCTTCTAGAATTTTTATGGTAAGGTCTTACTTTCAAGTCCTTAATCCACTTTGAGTTAATTTTTGTGTATAGTGTAAGACAGTGGTCCAATTTCATTCTTTTGCACATGACTGTCCAGTTTCCCAACACCATTTATTGAAGAGACTGTTCTTTCCCCATTGTATATTCTTGGCTCCTTTCTTATAAAGCAATTGGCCATATATGAGTGGTCCTTATACATTTTAATAAAACTATTTCCACAATATTCGATGGATAAAAATAGACATTGAAACTGTAAGAACACCAGAACCTATCATCATTTCCCCCTATTATTCATTATTATTTGAAATTTTTGTAGATGTTGGATAAAAGCATTCAACTATATATGTAATTTTTCCAAAGCTAAACTTATTTTTTTCCTCTGGTCAGTCCATATACACAGGCATTACATGAACTATGGAATTTAGGGACTAGTTCCCAAAATATCTTTTCATCCAGAAAATTAATGTCTAGATAATTTCATTTTAATTTAGTTCTATATGTGAATCAGCAAATCTTTTATTTCAGCATCAATGTGGAAATGAGATTAAAATAATGATTAACAAATTACATATCAATTATTAATATGCCATAACATTTAATTCCACTTAATATTCTTAACACTATCTTTTAAAAAGTAGATGTTTCACTTTTGTTGAAGTCCCATGTATCCTTTTTTTTTATGGCCACTGCATTTTGTTTCATCTAAAAACCTGTGCCTACCCTAAGATTAGAGAGATGTTTGTCCTGTGTTTTTCTCCTAGAAATTTTAGTTTTAACATTTAGCTGTAGGAGTTATTCCAATTTACTTTTTGTGTAAAATGATATTTCAAGCAAATGACATTCAGAGAAAGCAGGAGTAGCAGTACTAGATCAGATAAAATAGACTTCAAAATAAAAAAGGTAAAGAAAGATACTGAGGAACACATCATAATGATAAAGGGAATTATGCACCAGGAAGACACAATACTTATTAATATCTATGTAATCAGGGAGCCCTGAAATATGTAAAGCAATTACTAACAGAACTAAAGGGAGAAACAGACCAAAACACTATCGCAGTATGAGACCTAAATATCCCATAGTCAGATATGGACAGATCATCCAAACAGAAAATCAATAAGGAAATAACATCCTTAAATGACACATTAGACCAACTGGACTGAACTGACATTTACAGAGCTTTCCATCCCAAAACAGCTAGCTGCTCATACATTCTTCTCTAGTGCACATGGAACATTCTCAAGAATCGACCACATGCTGGGACACAGACATAGCCTTGACAAATGTAAGAGGGTTCAAATCATACCAACCATATTCTCTGATCATGATGCTTTGAAACTAGAGATCAACTGCAAAAAGTAAGCAGGAAGAACCACAAATATATGGAGATTAAACAACATGCTACCAAAGAATAACTGAATCAGAGAAGAGAGATCAAGAGATACACAGAAACGAATGATAATGACAGTACAACATATCAAAACTTTTGAGACACAGCAAAAGCGGTTATAAGTGGAAAGTTCAGGCCTATCTCCAAAAACAAGAATGAGCCCAAATAAACAACCTAATGCTTCATCTTAAAAAACTAGAAAAGGAAGAACTAATGAAGCATAAAGTCAACAGAAGGAGAGAAATAATCAAAATTAGAGCAGAAATAAATGAAATTGAAAACAAAGAACAATAGAAAAAATAAATGCAACAAAGAGCTGGTCCTTTGAGAAGGTTAATAAAATTGACAAACCTCTGCCCAGACTCACTTAAAAAAAAGGAGAAAGGACACAAATAAACAAAATCAGGGATGAAAGGGGAAATTACAACCAATACCACAGATATACAAAGGATCATACAAGAATACTATGAAAAAGTATATAACACCAAATTTAATAACCTAGAAGAAATGAACCAGTTTTAGAAAAATACAACCTTCTTAGACCAAATCAAGAAGAACTGGAAAAATCTAAATAGACCTATCAGCAGTATGGAAATTGAAACAATCATCAAAAGCCTACCAAAAAGTAAAAGTCCAGGACCAGATGGCTTCACTGGCGAATTCTACCAAACGTTCAAAGAAGATTTAATATCTATTCTCCTCAAACTTTTCCAAAAGTTCAAAGAGGAGGCAATGCTTCCCCTCTCTGTTCTTCATCATGTGACAAACCCTCAGCCAATATTATACTTAATAGTGAAAATTAAAAACCTTCTAAAATGAGGAACAAGGAAAGGCTGTCCACTATTACCATTGTTATTCAATATAATATTGGAGGTCATAACAAGTGCAATCATGCTCAAGAAATATATAAAAGGCATCTAAATAGGAAATGAAGAAGTCAAACTGTCACTATTTGTGGATGACATGATTCTCTATATAGAAAATCCTAAGAACTCCACAAGAACACTACTAGAAGCAATAAGCAAATACAGTAGTTTCTGGATACAAAATTAATGTTTCAAGATTTATAGCGCTCTTATACTCTAATAATGAAGTGTCAGAAAAAGAAGTGGAAAAAATAATGCCTTTTGCAATTGCAACAAAAAGAATAAAATACCTAGGAATAAATCTAACGAAATGTGAAGAACCTATGTAATGAAAAGTACAAGACCCTATTAAAAGAAATCAAAGTAGATACAAAGAAATGGAAAAATATTTCATGTTCTTGGATTGGAAGAATCAACATAGTTAAAATGACCATATTACTTAAAACATTATACAAATTGAATGCAATCCCCATCAAAATCCCATTAGCATTTTGTAAAGAAATAGAACAAAAAAATCATCAGATTTGTAGGGAACACAAAAGACCCGAATTGCCAAAGCCATCCTGAGAAAAAGAAATGAGGCAGGAGACATCACTCTGCCCGACTTCAAAATAGACTACAAAGTGACAGTAATCAAAATGGCATAGTATTGGCAGCAAAAGAGACACATGGACCAGTGCAACAGAATCGAGAGTCCAGAAGTAAATATATTTATATGGGCAAATAATTTTTGACAAAAAAGCCAGAAATATACAGCAGAGAAAGAAAAGCATCTTTGATAAATGGTGCTGGGAAAACCTGCAAAAGAATGAAACTAGACTGTTGTCTATTACCACATAACAAAATTAACTCAACATGGATTAAGGACCTCAATATAAGACCGGAATTGATAAAATGCATAGAAGAAAACATAGGAATGAAACTCAAGGACCTTGGACTTGAAGAGGATTTTATGAACTTGACCTCAAAGGCAAGGGAAGTAAAAGCAAAAATAAATGAATGGGACTACAACTAAAAAGCTTCTGCTCAGCAAAAGAAATTGTCAGCACGGTAAAGAGACAACCATCCGAATAGAAAAACATATTTACAAGCAATACCTCCAATAAGGGCTTAATGTCCAAAGTATATAAAGAACTCATACAACTCAATAACAACACAAAAACAAATGATCCAATCAAAGAATGGGCAGATAATTTGAACAGACACTTCTCCTTAGAGGACATACAAATGGCCAACAAGTATATGAAAAGATGCTCAACATCGCTAGCTATTAGGGAAATGAAAATCAAAACCACAATGAGATACTACCTCACATCTGTTAGAATAGCTATAATCAACAGGACAAGTATTAACAAATGCTGGAGAGGATATGGAGAAATAGGAACCCTAATACACTGCTGGTGGGACTGCTAATTGGTACAGCCACATAGAAAACAGTATGGAGTTTCCTTAAAAAACTAAGAATTGATTTACCATATGATCCAGCAATCCCTCTGTTGGGTATTTACCCCAAAGACTTGAAAACCCATTTCCATAAACATATTTGCACACCAATGTTCATCGCGGCACTATTCACAGTGGCCAGGACATGGAAGCAACCAAAGTGTCCTATGATAGATGATTGGATAAAGAAGCTGTAGTACATATATACAATGGAATATTACTGATCCATAAGAAGAGATGAAATACTACCATTTGCGACAACGTGGATGGACCTCGAAATAATCACGCTAAGCAAAATAAGCCAGACAGAAAAATTCAAAAACTTTTAATATTACTTATATGTGGGATATAAACAGGGCAAACAAACAGAGACTCATGGACACGGACTATAGACTAGCGATTACAAGAGGATATTGGGTTGAGGAGTAGGAAGGAGGTAGACAGGGTAAAGTTGTCAAATATAGGTGGGTAAGAGGAGGGTAAAAGGGGTAAAAGAGATCAAATATATGGTAACTGAAGGAAACTGGAATTTGGGTGGTAAACACACAATAGAATACACAGATGTCAAATTATAATGTATACCTGAAAATTATGTAATTGTATTAACCAATGCTACCCCAATAAACTTACTCAAAAAAAGAGAAACTAGATAAAGAAAGATAAGCTAAATCCAAAGCAAGCATAAGGAGAGAAGTAAAGGAGAGGAGAGCAAGCATTGATGAAACAGAGTATAGAAAAGCAATAGAGAAAACCAGCAAAACCAAAAATTGGTTCTTTGAAAAAAAAAAATTGACATTCCTTAAGCTAGACTGACCAAGAGTAAAAAAGAGACTTAAATAAATAAAATTAGGAGTCGAGGAAGAGACATCACAATTGATCACACAGAAATAAAAAGAATTATAAAGAAATAATATGAATAACACTATACCAAGAAATTAGGTAATTTAGAGAAAATGGACAAATTCCTAGGGAGCAACAAACTGCCAAAACTAACTCCATAAAAAAAAAGAAAAGAAAAGAAAATCTGAATAAATCTATAACAAGAAAATGAATTGGTAACTTTAAAACTTTCCACAAAGAAAAGCCCAGGCTCAGATGACATTAACAGTGAATTCTACCATGCAGTTAAAGAAAAATTAATAATAATTTATATAAACTCTTCCAAAAATAGAAGAGGAGGATACTTTTCCACTCATGCTATAGGGACAATGTTATAGACTGAATTTTTGCCCCCCCCCCAATTTCATATGTTGAAATTAACCCCCAAGGTGTTGCTATTTGGAGATGGGGTGTTTGAGAGGTAATTGGGATTTGATGAGGTCATGAGGGTGGAGTCTTCATGATTGATATTAGTACCCTTCTAGGAGTCACTAGAGAGTTTCCTTCCCCTCTCTGCTCTTCATCATGTGAGGTTAGAACTAGAAGCTGGCAGTCTGTATCTCAAAAGAGTTCTCACCAGAACTCAACCAAGCTGGCACCCTGATCTTGGGCTTCTCAGAAATGTAAGAACTAAACGTAAGAACTAAAATTCCAGTCTATGGCATTATGCTATAGCAACCTGAACTGACTATGACAACCAGTATTATTCTGATAGCAAAAACAAAGACATCAAAAGAATAGAAAACTAAAAAATATACCTTATAATTTTAGAATTAGGCAAATCAAAGAAATAAAATTTATCCAAATTGAAAAGAAGTAAAACTCATTTGTAGATGCCACGATCTTTTACAAGATACCATAAGAAATCTACTAAAGAATGAATAGAACTTATAAAAGAAATCAGTACTGTTTGTTGCAGAAAACATATATCCAAACAAAGAATCTTCTACATGAATGTTTATTGTAGCATTATTCATTCATAAGAGCCAAAAAGTGTAAACAACCCAAGTATCCGTCAACTGATGAATGGATAAACAAAATGTGGTATAGTCATACAACAGAATATTATTCAGCAATATAAAGGAATAAAGTGCTGTTACATGTTACAATATAAATGAACAATTTTTAGTCATCTTCTTTTAAATAACATTTTTTATTTTTCCATTATAGTTGGTATACGATATTATATTAGTTTCAGGTGTACAACATATTGATTAGACATTTATATAACTCACAAAGTGGTCACCCCAATAATCTACTACCCCTCTGACACTGTACATAGTTATTACAATATTATTAGCTATATTCCTTATGCTATACTTTATATCTCTATAACTATTTTGTAACTACCAATTTGTACTTCTTAATCCCTTCCCCCTTTTTCACCAGTTCCCCAAACCCCCTCCCATCTGGTAATGCTCAAAATGTCTTATCTATGAGTTTATTGCTGTTTTGTTGTTGTTGATTTTCTTCTTTAAATTCCACGTGTTTGTGAAATCATATAGCACATGTTTTTCTCTATCTGACCTACTCCACTCAACCCAATACTCTCTAGGTCCATCATAAAATATTGTTTTTCATCCCTTCACTTTCCATCTGTCTACGTCTTTTAATCCGAAGTGGGTCTCTTGTAGGCAGCCTATGTAAGGATTTTCTTATCAATTCAGACCCGCTATATTTTGATTAGAGCATTTAATTCTTTTTCATTTGAAGTATTTGTTGATAGGTATGTAGTTATTGCCATTCTATTTTTGATACATACTTTTTTGTTCTTTTTAAAGATGTCCTTCCAACATTTCCTGTAATACTGGGTTGGTGTTAACAAACTCCTTAATTTTTTCTTATCTGGGAAGCTCTTTAACTGTCCTTTGATTCTAAGTGACAGTAGCTTTGCTGGGTAGAATGATCTTGGTTGTAGCTCCTTGCTTTTCATCACTTTGAATATTTCCTGCCAATCCCTTTTGGCTTGCAAAGTTTCTGTTGAGAAACCAGCTTACAGTCTTATGGGAGCTCCCCTGTAGATAACTACCTTTCTTTTACTACTTTTAAAATTCTCTCTTTGTCTTTAATGTTTGGCATTTCAGTTATGATGTATCTTCATGTGGGCTTCTTTGGGTTCTTTTTTTTTTTTTTTTTGGTACTCTCTGTGAACTTTCTAGAGTTGTATGTCTGTTTCCTTCACCAGGTTAGGAAAGTTTTCCATTACTATTTCCTCAAATAGGTTTTCAATTTCTTGCTCTCTCTCTTCTCCTCCTTCATACATAGTCCTATGATATGAATGTTGTTTTGCTTGATGTTGTTCCAGAGTCTCCTTAAACTATCTTCTTTTTTTAGGATTCTTTTTTCTTGTTGCTGTTCTGACTGGGTGTCCTCTGCCACCCCATCCTCTAAATCACTAACTTGATCCTCTGCTTCATCCACTCTATTGATTCTCTCTAATATACTCTTCATCTCAGATATTGTATTCTTCATTTCTGACTGGTTCCTTTTTATATTTTGCACCTACATTTTTATGTTTTCCATCTTTTGTTAAAGTTCCCACTGAGTTCAACTACTCATGGGAGGCTAGAACCAGAAGTTCATTGAGCATCCTTATAATCAGTGTTTTGAATTCTATATCTGGTAGATTGCTTGCCTCCATTTTGTTAAGTTCTTTTTCTAGAGCTTTGTTCTGTCTTTTCGTGTGGGACACATTTCTTTGTCTCCCCATTTTGGCTTCCTCTTTGTGTCTGTTTTGATGTATTAAGTAGGGCTCCTAAGTCTCCCGGTCTTAGTAGACTGGTTTTATTTAGTAGGTGTCCTGTGGGGCCCAGTGGCACAGTCTTCCCTGGTACTCAAGGTGTGTCTTGTGTGATGTGTGTGTCTTCCTATTATAGTTGAGCCTTGGTTGGTGTTTGCATACTGATGAGAGGGATTGACCCTTAGGCTGATTGGTTGTGAGGATTGCCAGTGAGGGCCTGACTCTATGAAGTAGGAATCACTTTAGCAGAGCTCTGGTGCCTGTCCTGTCTACCCTTCAGGTGTGTCCTCCTCACATGCAGCCCTGGGTGGTGCTCTGGCTCTGGCACTGGTCAAAGTAGGCCATGGGGTGTGCCAGCCCAAGGGCCTCCTGGTAGGGGTCCAGCTATAGGCCAAGTTCAGCACCTCCACGGCCACCCCATAAAAATCATCAAGCAATCACAGATGGCTGCCACCTATGCTGAGCTTATAAGTGTTTCAAGAGGCCAAGCCAGGAACTGAGACTGGCTGCCGCTAGTGCAGGGCTTGGGGCTGCTCAGCAAGAGATATAAGACATGCCAAGGCCAGATACTGCTTCTTTGGGTTTTGTGAGCCTTATGAAATTTTAGGAGAGTCCACAGCAAGGGCCAAGACAGGCCATATATATAGAATAAAATCACTGGAAGTGGCTTGGGTGGGCCTGTGACTTCGGAAGGGTGGAGCCTCAAGGAATCACCTGGGCAGGGAGACCTGTGTTATCCAGGTTGATGGTGACTCAGATATGGTGGCACTTGTGTCCACATGCTGGGATGGAAAGGGCTCAACAAAGGAGTAATGGATACTGCCAGCATTTCTGTCCAGGAAAAAAGCCACACTTTCAGCCCTCACCCTGAAGATCAAAACTTATGTTTCCCCATATGTCCCTGGTGCTCCTCAAGCAGCTGCCCCAGTACTGGAGCACAGAGGGAGTGAATCTGTCAGTGAGTCAGTCCAGGTGCAAGCCCTTTAAGAGGAATGCTGGCAACTCCTGCAGCCCTCCGTTTCATTCAGCCACAACATTTGCTGGTTTTCTCAGCCAGAATTTGTGGGGACTTCTCTTCCTGGCACTGGAACCATGGCCTGGAGCACCCAGCGTGAGGCCGGGACCCCTTGCTCCACAGTAACCCATATATTTTCGACTGTCACATGTGGTGGTGGGACTGGGCCTTTCGTAAGTGCCCCTCCTACTGGTTCTAGGTGACCTTTTATGCTTGTACCTAGTTGTAGGGCTTCTCTTCAGCCAGATCTTAGGTGACTCCCAGTGATGGTTGCTCTGTAGTTTTGCTATAATTTTGATTTAATCATGAGAGGAGGCATGCACAGCATCTACCTTCTATGCCATCTTGACCAGTCCCCCATAAAAGAAACTAAAACATTATGCCAAATGAAAGAAGTCAGTAAAACCACATATAATATGATACCATTTCTATGTTCAGTACAGGCAAATCTAGAGAGACAGAAAGTATTTCAGTGGTTGCCCATGACTGAAGGAAGGAGAAATGGGGCTTGATTGTTAATAGGTATAGAGTTCTTTGGGGGTGAGGACGAAAATGTTCTAAAACTAGATTGTGGTGATGGTTGAACAACTCTATAAATATATTGTTGAACATTACAAATACACTGTTGAACATTAAGTCACATCTATCTCATTTTTTAAGTAACTATTTGATACAAAACATTTGAAAGTTCATTGTTAAGTATAGCTCAGTATACTTAATACAATTTACCCATTAGGAATAAAAATAAGACTGTTAACCAAAATATAAAAGGCCTTGTAAAGTGAGAAGCAACAAGCATTTATTTGAGATTTTTAAAAAGTGAATAGCTATTTGGAGAACACTGATTTCAGCAGAAGCTCAAATAGTATTCCCATTAGGAAACAAAAGCAAGAGGTATTTATGAGAAAAAGAAGGGGAACAATTATGTCAATAGAAGGAAGGCATTTCTATTGGTGCATATAAGCTAACATAGTGACACTAATTCTAAAATGTTTTTAATAATCAGTCCAAAAGTCTTCAGTCCAGTAGTCATAATAGCTGCTTTCTTGTTATCACTATAGTTATTTGGAACTAGCGTTGCTCTAGGCCCAGTTCATAGCTTATTTAACATTCCAAAGGTTTGGCCTAAGACATGCAAGGCAGTTTGTCTGAGGTGGCAGCTCCAACATCATTTTAAAGCACCTCCATTTATATTATTTTTTTACAAGACAAATTGAGACTGTAGGATTTTCTGGCCCATTCTCTTCAACAAGTTACTATTTTTAATATCATTGATACAGTAAACATGGAAGTC
The DNA here is from genome assembly GCA_028627145.1 of Eidolon dupreanum. Taxonomy (NCBI): domain Eukaryota; kingdom Metazoa; phylum Chordata; class Mammalia; order Chiroptera; family Pteropodidae; genus Eidolon; species Eidolon dupreanum. The sequence goes on from CM053507.1 coordinate 90,617,977, forward strand.
ATGTGTTGAAGTGGTAGAGATAAAAAATGAAAGGATCCAATTAGAACAGACACAACTAAGAAACCTGTTTATATTTTATTTGAGAAAGAAATAACTTATTGTGTTAATTCACTAAGATACTATGGTCCATTTCTTAAAACAGCTAAGGTTGCTACAACCAATACATCTATTCAATGCAAAAGAAAAAAAAACTGTATGTAGTTAAAATTGGGTCTGTTTTATGATACAGGATTAGGAAAAACTAGGCTTAAGGATTTTGGTCTTTGGCTTGAGTGCAATGGAAAAATGTTTATGAGTTTTAAGTGGAGATGGTATAGGTGGATGTATTAGATTACCAGGTTGCATAACTAATATCACAGACTGAATGGCTTAAACCACAGATTTTTATTTTCTTACAGTTTCAGATGCTGGAAGTTTAAGATCAAGATGTCAGTAGAAATTGGTTTCTTCTGAAGCCCCTTCCCTTGGCTTACCAATGACTGCCTTCTCTCTGTGTCCTTGCATGGTCTTTCCTCTGTGTGTGGGCACAGCTGGTGTTCCTTTGTATATTCAAATTTCCTCAGATTGAATTAGGACTCACCCTAATGGCCTTACCTTAGTTACCTCTTTAAAAACCCTGTCTTCAAACACAATCACATTCCAAGGTACTGGAGGTTAGAGCTTTCACATATGAATTTCTGGGGACAGAATTCAGCCCATAACAGTGAATAAGAGGAGTCTGGATAGTGACATAACAATTTTTATGTTTTATAAGATTGGTCTTGGGGCAGTGTGGAGAATGAACTGGATGAGAGTATTAATGAATTTAGATGGATTAGTTAGGAAGTTATTTTAGTAGTCCATGCGAGAGGGGAGTGCGGCTAGACTTTTGTGGAGAGTGTGAGAAGGATGGCTATGAAAGACTTTAGGAGGTGAAATTTACAACTTGGCAGTGGTTGATCTATGGAATCTGAGAGAGAGTTCAGTGTCAAGAACATCTTCCTGTTTTATGGTTTGAATAACTGATTGTTTAGTGGTGTTATTCCTCAAGATAGAGAACGTTGGAAGGTTTGAGATAACATTGGGAAGAGTGGGATGATAGAAGATTCTAATTTCAAATCTGGACATGGTGACTCTGAGGTAACTTTGAGACTTCCAAAGGAACACATAAAGTAGGTATTGGGATGATGACATCATTAAAGAAAACAAAAGAAAGGAAAACAAATATTTTCTAAAACCTGTTGATTGATGTTCTGTATAGATGTCCCCACAGTAAAGCCTGTGGATTATAAACACAGTTTTTTATTGTAATTGCTAGTTATGGGGATAAAATAATGATTAACTCACAATGCCCAGTAGAACAAATTTGACTACATCCTACAGAGAATTTTTTGGAAGTGTAGAGGGAATATTTTTCTTCCTTTCCTTTTTTTTTTTTATAGAACAAGTTTAGAAATAGAAGTAATAAATATTATCTCCATTCATTTTGAAGATACTGATGAAAATAAATGTGCCTGTAATTACTGCCTCATTACTGCATATTCTACGTTACTTAAAGAAAACTATTTCCAATTTTCCAATGTTTTGCAGGAACTGGGTGAGAGTGCAGTGATTTATACATTTTCTATACTTAGAGCTTTGCAATTTGTCTTTAAATTTAACAAAATATTTATGTAAGATATCTATGTAAGAAATTAAAATTCCAGTGAGGCCCTGAGATTTTTCTCAACCAGCTTTCAAAATATGAACAGATAGGAGAGAATGGCTTACTGTAAAGGAAGACATATTAATCACAAAATTTCATAAATAATACACTTTGTTAGAAGAATGAAGTAAATGGGAAATTTTGATCACAATAAGAATGATCCAACAGCTTTAAATTTTACTTTATAATGTAGAGAGTTCAGAATTGAGACACAGTCATGCACCTTATATCTACTTTATTTGTAATTTTGTGGAATGAAATAATCCTACCCTCTGAGTTTGGTGGCTGTCATTAATATAAACTTTTAAAATTTCATGAAATCAATCAAATAAAGGTTAAAGTGAGTGATATAGTCTTTATATTACAAATATATATACATAGTCAGCACTGCTTGCTTTACTCTAACCTGGAGAGGTTTCCTTCATATTAGTCTTAAGGAAAAAACATTTCCAAAGCTTGCTACTTCTGGGCTTAATTATATTGAATTCATAAAGCAAAATTAGAAATATCTATTATTTGATGATTTGGATTGCAAAGAAAGCAAGGCCACTTTATTTAGGGTACAATCTCTACTTTGGAAAAGAAAATGACATCTCCTTAACATTCACATAGTCTATTTTCATCAAATACATTCCAGTGAATCTTTTTTACGTGCATATATTAATAATAGATTCCTTAAAGGTATGTGATTAGTAATTTATTAAATTTTTGTAACTTAGTGAAAATGGAGAATAACAATTCATCATGCCCCCCACTAATTAAACAAACTTAGTTCTTTTAGTGCTTTTTCATTCAATATCTCTATGTATTGTAAATGTTGTGAGGTATGGCTATAAAATTATGAATATGTTTTTATTATTCATTTTATTATATTATTTTTTATTATTTATTATTATTCATTTCAAGTGTTATTAATATAGTAAATGTATTTTGTTTCCCTTACAAGGAACATAGGAGTTTACACATTCACTCCAAAATATTTGGGAAATTCCATTCTGGATTTTCTTTCAGATATAATTTATAAGTCACAGAAGAAAAACAACCTTCTTACTCCCTAAAAATATCATATATTATATTCATAATAGTAGTAAAACTTATAAGCCCTTTAGGAATAAATTTAACAAGAAAAGTATTAATATTATATGAAGAAAACTATAAAAATGACTATTATACTTGGACTCACTCTTAAAATTTTCAAAACACCTTCTGACTATTTTAAAAAAATCATTCCTCCTCTCAATAGTCAAAGGTCTATTACCAAAGGGATGTTTACTAGAAGGGAGACAGTGGGAGGTGGGTGTAAAAGGGAAAGGGAATGTAGTCAATAATATTGTGATAAGCTTACATGGTGACATGATTACTAGAATTAGTGGAGTGATCACATTGTAAGGTATAAAAATGCTGAATAACTATATCGTACACCTAAACTACAGTGTATATCCAATATAACACTGTATACTTACTATATTTAAATATAATTTTTTTAAATTAAAGATCATTAAGATATTTTCCCAGAAAAATTTATTTATTCCTAATTTTACATTAGAATTTTCAGTGTCAAAAGCTCCTTATTAAATTTAACAATTGCATTTTATTTTTATTTCTATTAGTGACTGTTCTTTTATATATCTTTCTATGTATGCACACACATGCATATGGATAGACACATGGACATAAACACAGACACACACACATATAACAAAATTATAAAAGAACATATTATATGTTTTTATCATGAACTTTGTGTGTGTTGGGGGAGGGACAAAGAATATCTCTCCTCTGCTTTCTCCACTCCTACCACTACAGCTAATCCTAAACAAGAAAACCAATGTTAGCAACTTGGTATATTATTGTACATCTTTATCCATACTCACATATTTATTTATATCTATAAATAAAAATTTTGAAAATTATAAAATTGAGACCATAAAATTTAAAGTTCTATATATTTAGATTTCCTCACTTAATAATACATTGAGAAAATCCTCCCATCATTAACTGATACAATTCAAATACATTTCTTTTATGCCTGAATGATACTCATGATCATTCTATGGTTGATGAGTATTCTTTGTTTCTAGGTTTTGCCCTCATGAATAATGATTTATTACATATCCTTGTATATTATTCTTGCATATGAGTGATATTATTTCTAGAATACATATCTAGATCAAAATTTATATAAATTTCTAAGTTTGACAGATGTTAGATTCAAGTATGTTATAATTTCTATTTTTACCAATTATATTAGAAAATCTTTTTTCACTTTCTTGTCACTAACAGATATTAATTCTCAACTGGCATTTTTGCTTATCTGACAGGTGAAAATATTATATCAAATTAAAAAAATATTTCTAATTCTTAAGGGAGGTGAACATTGTTTTATATATTTATTGGCCACATTGACTTGCTCTTCCATAAACATGTCTGTTCATATTTTCTGTCCATTTATTTCACTAGGTTAACTTGTTTTCACCTAGTTGTAAGGGGTTGTGTGTGTGTGTTTTGTAATTATTAATCCATATATGCAGAATGTTACAGATATTTTCCCAACATATTTCTGTCCATTCCCTTTTTTATGAAATAAAAATTATGTGGTTATACCTAAATTGTAAGTCTATTTCTCTTCCACATACAATGGTTTTGCATTTGCATCTCTTCTACAAGCAACAGCCTTTCACACATGGTTTTAATATTGGCTCAAATATTTGCATTTATTTCAGATTTTTACCCCCCAATTTTGGATCAGATACCTAAAAACAGAATTTGTAAATAGACTTAGTATAGGATGAAGGTTAAACTTTAAAAACTACTAATTAAATGGAAAACAATTCTAAGGTATAATTTAATTTACAAATTAAATATCGCTACTTATGTTATCTCTAGCAATTGTCTTTGTCACATATTTTCTCATTACAGTGATCAAGTGTGGATATGTCAGAAGGAAACAAGACTCTGGTGACTGAATTTGTTCTCACAGGACTTACAGAGCAACCATGGCTGCAGGCCCTCCTCTTCCTTGTGTTTCTGACTATCTACCTCACCACCATGGTGGGCAACCTTGGACTGATGGCTCTTATTTGGAAAGATGCCCATCTTCACACACCCATGTACTTGTTCCTTGGTGGTTTAGCCTTTGCAGATGCTTGCACTTCAACTTCTGTTACTCCCAGGATGCTGGTCAATTTCTTAGACAAGACTGCAATGATATCCCTAGCTGAGTGCATCACCCAATTTTATTTTTTTGCCTCTAGTGCAACTACAGAATGCTTTCTCCTGGTAGTAATGGCCTACGATCGCTATGTAGCCATATGTAATCCCTTGCTTTATCCAGTGATGATGTCCAACACACTCTGTACTCAACTGATAAGTATTTCATATGCATTAGGTTTTCTGCATCCTCTAATTCATGTGAGCTTGTTGTTAAGATTAACTTTCTGCAGGTCTAACATAATACATTATTTCTACTGTGAAATTTTACAACTGTTCAAAATTTCATGCAATGACCCATCTATTAATGCACTAATGATATTTATGTTTGCAGCTTTTATACAAATATACACTTTAATGACCATCATAATTTCTTATGCTCGTGTGCTCTTTGACATTCTGAAGAAAAAGTCTGAAAATGGCAGAAGCAAAGCTTTCTCCACGTGCAGTGCCCACCTCCTCTCAGTCTCATTGTACTATGGCACTCTCATCTTCATGTATGTGCGCCCTGCATCTGGTCTAGCTGAAGATCAGGACAAAATGTATTCCCTATTTTACACAATTATAATTCCCCTGCTAAACCCATTTATTTACAGCTTGAGAAATAAAGAGGTTATAGGTGCCTTGAGAAGAGTTGCAAAGAAGTAAACAATTTCCAAGGGAAATTTCAAATTGTTTCTCTTTTCACCCTTTGCATAAACAATACCCCAAGTCTTATAGATTAGCCCTTGCACCAGAGGGCTAGTGGTCAGGGTGGTCACTGAACACTGGGTAAAAGAACCAGCTTCACGCAATGTGTACTTGAATATGAGTCCAGTTAAAGCTACTACACTAGTTCAAATAACTCAAATCATCCACAGTTTATTTATTAAAATGTTGTAATTCCTTTTTATCTGAACATTTCGTTTTTGAACATTTTTGATCTGCTAGGAACTCCTCTCTCAAATTATATTTAACAGTTGACAATAACTGAGGCTGGTACATAAGTGCGAGTCATTTAGTTCATGACTGATCCTAGTTCCCTGAGCTAAATCTGTATGTTAATAGAGTTCTGTGATGCTCTACCACACCATAATAAAATGATAAAGACTTAGATAATTATTGGAAATGTTTCTGAAATAAACATTTCAGAATAAACAGGGAGGAAAATTAAGAAAATGAAGAGGTTTAAAAAATTGATGCAACTTAACAATTTAAAAAAAAAAGGATTGGCTTGCATTTAAATAATGGAGCATCAAAATTTAAAACTTCCCATATCTAGAAGACCATATACTAACTTTCACATAAGATATTATATGATACAGTGGTATTTGGAAATTTGCAGATTTGGAAAAAATATCAAGATATAGCCTTCTCAACTATTACAGATCTCCTGTACTATATTTGCATGAGTAATTTGCGATAGTAAGCCTGGTCAAACATTTGCATGGTGATTGCTTTGCTATACTACAAGAGGCTGAAGGCAAGATTGAGAAACTAGTTAAGTGGGTGCAAAATTGAGATAGTGGTAAAACTGAGACTAGGTTCTTGCAGTCTTGGCTACCAATTTACTTCCAATTCAGTGAGAAGATTACATTAATAAATATACTAATCTATTTTAGTATAATAAAAATGACACCTCTCTCTTTTTTTTTTTTTATGAAGATATAATTATGTTCCTTGAGCAATCTGTTTGTTCAAGCATTATGTTTAGGAAAAAAAATTTATAAGAAAGAAAAATGAAATATAAATTGTTGAAACTGGAATGAAATGTTCTTCTTGTTGAAGTATTTTAAAAGTTATTTTTAGTTTTCTTTGTTGTAATTCCAACAGATACACCAAAATACTTATTTAAAATGATAACACAGTATATATCATAAATTTATTATTTGACATGGTATAAATTTTAAAATTTAATATGTTTGTATGGGTCTACAGGTGCCCACTGACACATTTATGTTTAATTACACAACTGAAGTGTATTATTTTTAGAAATATTATTAATATCTATAAGACTTGATTAATTTTACTGTCTTGGTGGCTAACTTAATTCAGGAAATTTTTGTTTTGTAAATGAGGATGTTTTTATTTAAAATTATTGGGGTGACCTTGGTTAATAAAATTATATCAGTTTCAAGTGAACGGTTCAATAATATGTCATCTGTATACTGCATTGCGTGTTTGCTACCCAAAGTTAAATTACCTTCCATCACAAAATATTTGACCCCTTTTAACCTTATCTACATCCCCTCTATCCCTCTTCCCTCTGGTAACCACTAAATTGTTATCTATGTCCATAAGTCTCTGTTTGTCTGTCATGTTTGTTTGTTGCTTTAAGTTTCATATCTCACATACAAGTGAAATCATATAGTTCTCAATTTTTTCTGTCTGATTTATTTCTCTTAGCATAATTATCTCAAGATCCATCTATGTCGCAAATGGTAGTATCTCATCTTTTCTTATGTGTTATCCTTACCAGGTTTCGGTATTTGGTAATGTTGGCCTCATAAAATAAATTAGGAAGTATTGCCTCTTCTTCAGTTTTTGGAAAAGTCTTAGAAGAACACGTATTAGATCACCTTTGAATGTTTGGTAGGATTTACTAGTGAAGCCATCTGGTCCTGGACTTTTACTTTTTGGGAGGTTTTTGATGATTATTTCAATTTCCTTATGGTTGTTGTTTGGTCTATTTAGATTTTCCAGTTCTTCGTGATCCAGTCTAAGATGGTTGTATATTTCTAAGAACTTGTCCATTTCTTCTAGGTCATTGAACTTATGGCATATAATCTTCTTGTATGATACTTTGTAGTTCGCTGATATCTGTCATAACTTCTCTTTCATGTGCATCCCAGCATATGATCTATCTTTGAGAATGTTCCATGTGTACTAGAAAAGAATGTATAATCTGGTGTTTTGGGATGAAAGGCTCTGTAAATGTTGATTATGCCTAGTTGGTCTAATATGTCATTTAGGGCTGATATTTCCTTGTTGATTTTCTGTTTAGATGATCTATCCACAGATGACAGTGGGGTATTTAGATCCCTTATTATAATTGCGTTTTTGTCATTTTCTCCCTTTAGTTCTGTTACTGGTTGCTTTATACATCTTTGTTCTCCCTGGTTGGGAGCATATATATTGATAAGTGTTATGTCTTCTTGATGTATTGTCACCTTTATCATTATGAAGTGTCCATTTTGTCTCTTGTTACCTTTTTTATCTTGAAGTCTATTTCATTAGATATGACATACCTGCTTTCCTCTGGTTGCTATTTGCTTGGAGTATTGTTTTCCACCCTTTTGCTTTGAGTCTATATTTGACCTTGCTGGTGAGATGTGGCTCTCGAAGGCAGCATATTGTTGAGTTTTGTTTTTAGATACAGTTTGCTATTCTGTGTCTTTTTATTGGTGAAATCGATTCATTTACATTTAGAGTGATTCTTGATATATGAGGTTTTCCTATAGTCATTTTATCTTTTGTCTTCTGCTAGCTTGGTGTCTCCATTGTTTCTTTGTCCTTATGTTTCAGTCTCATTTTAATTTGGTGGTGTTCTATGATTTTTTCCTTCTGTTCCTTCTTGTCTTATGTTATATGTTTTAGTTCTCGATTTTTGGGGGGATGTGGTTACTATTAAGTTTATGTAAAGGAAAGTTTTATATATACAGTAGTTCTTTTCTTCTGCTTTTCTTATCTCCATTCCCCTTTGCATAGTCAGATCTTTACTCCCTCCCCTTTTCTGTTTTTGTTGTCTCAAATTATTCTTATTTTTGCTGTGATTTCATGTCTAGGTTGCAGTAGCTATTGTCTTCTCTTTTTAAAGTGTTTTTTGACTCTAACCATTATGCAATATTTGAGTTTATAATACCCTATTCTTAATAAGGGTTGTACTTTCCTCTTTCTATCTGTTAGTCATTTTACTCTTAGTTTTATATTTTTCTGTCCTTTTGATTCAGATAGAATGATCTTATTCAGTATTTCTTGTAATGCAAGCCTTGTAGTGGAAAATTCCCTCAGCTTTTGAATGTCTGAAAAGGTCTTTATTTCTCCTTTATATCTAAAGGAGAATTTTGTTAGATATATTGTTCATGGCTGGAAATTCCTTTCAATAGTTTGACTATTTTGTTACACTTTCTCCTAGCTTGTAAAGTTTGTGCTGAAAAGTCTGATGATAGTCTAATGAGTTTTCCTTTATAGGTTACCATCTTCTTTACCTTGGCTGCCTTGAGATTTCTTTGTCATTAATTTTTGACAGTTTTAATATAATGTGTCTTAGAAAAGGCTTTTTTTGGATTGAGATAATTAGGTGTTCTGTTTGCATCTTGGATTTTAGGATACATTTCTTTCCATAGGTTTGGGAAACTCTCGCTGACTATTTGTTTGACTATGCTCTTTCTCCCCTTCTTCCTCTCTTCTCCTTTTAGTATACTCATTATTCTTACAATGTTTTCTACTGATGGCATCAGATAGTTCTTGTAGACTTCTTTCATTTTTTTTCACTCTCAAGTCTCTCTCTTTTTTCAAGTATTTCCAGATTTCTGTCTTAGATATCACCAATTCTTTCTTCCAGGTGTTCAGCTCTATTTCCTAAGCTTGCTATTTTGTTCTTCATTCATTTTATTGAGCTCTTCAGCTCAAGAAGTTCTATTTCGTTCTTTTTTAGAGTTTCAGTCTCCTTGGCAAAGTATTCCTGTTATTCATTGATCTTGCTTCTGAGCTCACTGAACTGTTGATCATGCTAAAAAAAGAGTGATCACTCTTTAACTTGTTGATAAGAAGAGATTTTTCTTTTGTTTTTTATTAGGTGGCACCCAAGCCTCCTACACTGTCCGAGCCTTCTGAATTTCTGCTTTGTGGCTAAAAATGCCCTTTATTCCCTGAGGAGGTATGTCTCCTCTGTTACCAGGTATCTTCGGTTGAGGGCTCTACCCCTGTGGGAGAATGTAAAGGTCGATGGGGTTCCAAGTCTCTGAAGAGCCCCTGAAGTCCTGGTGCTGCCCCAACAGCCAGATGCAATGCTATGTTGCTTCCTTCCAAACTAGCCTGGATAGGTGGGGGCTTGGTGAGTCAGGAGAAGCCAGAGGTATGTCTGTAGCTGTTTTCCTTCCAGTAATGTTGGCCACCAAGCTTCAGCTGCCTTGCTTCTATATCTCCACCCCTATCACTGGTACCAGCTGCAGTATGTGTCTCAGTTTTCACTGCTGCAGTTTCCCCTTGGGCTCACTGCTAGCTCTGGGAGGGTCAGGGAAGGAAGCCCTGATTTGGTTTTCTGCCTGGCAATACCGAATGCTAAAACACAGCTGTTGCTCCTTTGTATTCAGTCTCTGTCCTGTTCTCTGCCATGTTCTCCCGGCTCTGCTGTGTGGAATATGCTGATCACTCAGGCAAAACTGGTCAGGCTTCAAAGAATCAAAAGAGCCACCTAATTTCCCCCTTCCTCAGATCTTGCAGGGAGTTCTGGGCTGTGTCTGTAGCACCGTCTCCATTCTTCTCCCTTTCCTGCTCCCTCGCTTGCCCAATTTGCCCACCATCAGATGATCTGATGCACAGATCTCTCAGCTATGTTTGTGTGCTAGGCTGGGTGTTACCTGTTGGATTGCAGCTGTTTAGTTTGCTGTAATTTCAAGGCGAGAGGGCAGGGGAGATCTCTCATGCTGCCATGCTTCTGACCTAGATATCCTCAACTACGTTATTTTTGAGCAAGTTGCTTTATAAGAGTTTCATATAGAAAAATTATTTGTGATTAAATGATATTAAGTTCATTTGTTTTAAATACAGAAGGCATTATATACATCCTCTTAAAGCATTTTAAGGTAATTAAAGTCACTTTTAAAAGTAATTTTAAACAAGTGAAGTTCTTTTCTGACATTAAAATTTTTATCTAAATATATCACAAATATTTAGACAAATGTTTATCAATAATTTTCACAATAAGAAGAGACAAAAATTTTTAATATGTATGAATTTCAATTTAATTCTGACAGAATATCAATGAAAATTGTTATTAAAAGTATTAGGGATACAAAATTTATTTTTTTTAGGAATTAGTAATCATCTGAAAATTTTCAGTGTTTCCAATTAATTTTCTTATATTGGTGTCTCATTTTAGAGGAACTAATTAAATTAAAACTTTATTGTATCTTCTATCTCCTTTTACTTTTTTCCTTCCAGTATGGTATCCGTTGCATGCCTTTTGATGTTCTTATTTATATTCTTGTATTTTATTGATGAGTAAAAGAAAAATCTTTGTCTAAATAAATGAGCAAAGTTTTTCCATTTCTGCCATATTTCTTTCCTGATGTATGATTCTTAGATGACAACATCTAGGATTTCTATATTGCCTAACATACAATTTTGTAGAAAATTCTGTATGTAATTTAGTGTTCATACTAAAGAATAATCTACAAAACTCTAGGTATTTTCTACACTCACTGTCCCCATTGAACCTAAAGCAGTCTTTGCATCCAGGTGTAAAGTTTTTATTAAATGAGGGTCCCTACCACCTTGGTGACAGCTGATTAGATAAGAAGTCACATGATTCAAGACCTTACAATCCACAGGCCTCCCATTTCATTCTATCATTTGTGTTTCTGTGGACGCCTTCTTCATGTACATCCATCTTATGCCTAATAATGCACTGGGTCAGGCCATGTGAATATAATTTTATATCACTATAAATGACATGTTCAGTTAAGAATATCTGAAACTATAATATTAATAATGCTAGCTACTCAAGGAAACTACTGAATTTTCTGTATGGACCAGAAAAATTCCAGATCAGGAATAGTCTAATGATATATATCAGTGGAACTCATCCATATCTCATATACCGAGGGACATATTGACCATTCGTAATCTCATATGTATATAAATTATGATAGCAGTATAGATAATGAGCACTTGATATGTATAAAATAGGTTGTTATGAGCACTGGAATTCATCACAAATAGCATATTAAATATTCTTCAATGTCCTGAGAAACTGGAGCACTTTCTATAGCTATGCCATACGTAAATTTTGGAGATGAACCTAAACACATAAGTTGAAAATAAAGTTTGGAGACATTTTGAATCGCTAACTGAAGATGAGGAGCTTTGTTCAATTTGCAATAGAGATTCACAGGTTTTTATATGGAGTGACTTGATAAGAGCTAAACAAGATTTGTGGTAGCTCTTATGTGCAGATACCACGCTCAGACGTGCTGGTGTGCAGCTTGGGTGTTTTTTGTTCAGTTTTAGATGTTCAGCTTATTGTTGTTTCAAGGGGAGAGACCTGGGTACATCTCGCACTCTGCCATGTTTTCCGTTGAACTGCAGCTCATAGCACTGGTCGTCCACTGGGATTTGAAATGTAGCTTATAGGGCTGGCCATTTTTGCTATGATTGGAAAGGCCACTCATAACGATGGCTGCCTGGCTGTGAACACTTGGTCCTGAATCACTCAGAGATGAGCTTGACAGCAAGCCAATAATGGTGCTCCAGGCAGTCTACAGGTTGGGTAGGACAGGGTCTCAGAGAGACAGTGGCAGTCTGATCAATACAGCCTCAGTCTTGCTGCAAATTTGGTAACTGTTATAAGTTCCCACAGATGAACCAGATCACAGCAAGACCAACTGCTGTCTGGAACTGGCCCACAAGTCCCTGATATCTGCCCAACTTCATGTTGGCAGCAGAGATCCGCCTGACCTTATCTCTGAAATGGGGCTCACAGTGCTGGCCACTATTGCTGGGATTAGAAATGCAGTTCACAATAATGGCCGCCCGGCTATGAATACTTCACTTGGACTCACTCAGCTCAGGGCTTGGCAGCCAACCATAAACAACTGCCCCCAGTAGTCTGCAGGTTAGGCGGGTTGGGTTGATCCCCTCAGACCAGCGTCTCCTAATGGCTCTGTGGGAGGGGTTTGCACAATCAAGCTGGCATGGTCTATAGGGGGGCCGGACTAAGGCACAATGGTGGCTGCCTTTCCAACCCTCTTTCTGACACTAGTTAATGGAGACTTTTTCAGAATGAATCCCACGTGAGGCTCAGACCCACTGGTGAGTGTCCTGGGTGAGTGTCCACAGGTCAGAAAACCTTTGCGTGGGCCCTTCAAAGGGACTTCTAGGGGCTCAGTCACTTTCTGTCTCACCCAGATGGCTGGAATCCCCTCTAGTTTCTACAATCAGAGTTATTGGAATCTCCTCTTCCCTGGGCTGGGGAGCCCCCAGATGAGACCAGGACCTCCCTTTCCTTCAGGAGAGCCTCTGCAGCTCTCCCTCCCGGTGATCCTCCACCACCTGCAGGTGAGAGTCCAGCCCAGTTCAGGACTTTGCTCCTCCTACCGGCTTTGATGTGGCTCCTTTACATTATCAGATGAAGGTGTTATGATCAGCTGGACTTCAAGTGATTCTCCATGTTGATTATTTTATGATTTGGTTGTAATTTCAGTGCAGTCCTGGGAGAAGACAAACCCTGCTTTTATCTAGTCCGCCATCTTCCCCCTAATCTGCCAAACATGATTTGAATGCATAATCTAATATATGGGCATGCACACAGAACATTAAACACATAACGAATGAAGGAAATAACTATGATGCATTAGACGAACTATGAGAAAAAGACAAATTAAGTGAAAAATTAAAAATAAATCTCGTACCACCACACACCATCCCTAAACCAATGAAACCCTGTTTCAATGAATGCTACAATTCAAAAACAAAAATTAAAAAAACTGCCCTGTAGATATAAGATTGGCTATCTGATTTCATTGGAACATTTTATTAGACTGAGACAAAATCATAGCAGTTTGACAGAAATACTGTAAGATATTTTAATGTATGGCAATATGTTAAGTATTAATTAGCATTCTAGCTATAGAGGAAAATAAAAATCTTTAAGTTGCTGCTCTGTTTTTTTCTCACTGATCTAATTCGGAGAAAAGCATTAAAATGTCTGCATACTGGACACTAGTGAGATATTCAGGAGGATAATTTCTTTCCAGAGTCTACCTGGGGATAAGGTTACTTCTTACATAGGAAAATCTGTCCCATAGATTTCTACCCCCCTACTCCCAGTAATATGCTAAACAAACAAACAGACAAACAAAAATCACTAAAAAAGGCAGTCGGAGTTACCACCAAATCAAGGAGAAGGAAGGGGTATTGTCTTCCCCTCCCTACTTTCCTACTTCTGTGATCTTTGTAAATGCTCCCAGATCCCAATAAACAAAATTCCTTAGAATTCCAGGTGCAATGGAGAGTAGACTTGTAAAGAATTTAGAATCCTCTAACCAAACACTTTCATTTTTTACAGGTGAGGAATGTTAATGTTACACTATGCAGAATTAACAGAGGCAGCTCCTTATCACTTTGATACTCATTTAACACTTCTATAGTCAACAAGCTGCCACCTGGGAAGAAGAGACAACATCAGTTATCAGAGTTCAAGAGTCTGTTGCAGTCATCAGGCTCAGGATTTGTGTTGTGAGAAATGGTAAAAGAAGTCAAGTTCGGCAAAAGTCAAAAGTTGAAATGAAAACACTGAGTATGGTTGAGAAAGAGAGTATTAGAAGAGGGCCAGACTGCCCTGAGGGAAGGTGGGGAGAAGAAAGCTTCCAGCTGGACTGGATGAGAAAGCATTTTATGTCCAAGAGTAAAACAGAATGTTTAAAAGTTACTGCTCTGACAAGAAAGCACAAAGCCTTTGGTATTTAATTTGCACAAACCATAGAAGTACGCAAGACAGCATAATTTCCTTTTTCACTGAGTGAATATCGCTCAGTTACTATATTACAAGTATCTCTCAGAAGAAACCTTTGTAACTGAAAAAACCCGAGCCATAAATTCTCATATTTGTCAGAAATTTGGAGTTTTAGTATCTTGTACCTAGATCAGATTTTGTTTTATGTTCTACTTATGTCCAAGGCAATGAAAAGCACAAGCTCATAATTCTCAGCATTTTCAGACTTTGAAAATCTTTTGGCCTGTTTATGTTAATGAAGAAAACATAATGCCAACAGCTGGCACTTTCAGGGCTTCTACCTGGGTTCACAAGCTCTGTCAGCCTCACTCACAAGGCATATGAGTTCCTCTTCTCACAGAGGCAGCATGTTAGGCAGAAACCTCATGAGCCTGGAGAGATACTGGGTAGCTTGGCCGCTTTTCAAGGAGAACATTTTTTATTCTTATAACAACAAAAGAAGAACAAAAGAATAGATTCTGAATTTTGTTCTTAGCAATATTGAGTACAGAAGTCACAAATGAAATTTTTATTTTTAACTTCAACTTCTAAATCCATTTCATTGTCGAAAAATATCAGAATCATATGCCTGAAAAATATACTAACTACACCAGACAAAACTTTGTATAAAGGATTATTGAATATGTTTTTGGATGAGGGAAAGGAGATATAGGCTTTCGATCTTTCTTTTGAGAGCCATGGGAAGTTATTTAAAGGTTCAAGTGGAGTTGTGGCTGTGAGCGTGAGAACTGTGAATCTTAGCAGTTTGGCTTCTTATAAAGATGACTTGACCCAAATGTAGAGAATGGTACAAGAAAATATTAGAAGATACACATAGATTTTTTAAAAGGTATGTTAGTGTTCCAGGCAGGAGACGAAGTTTTCTTGAATTTGGAAAGAAGTAGATGGTTTCGACATACATTAAAGAGATACAAGCTGTGAATTTGATAATGGTTCTGGCATGGGTTTGGGTAGGGAGAGGGAATTCAGTATCAGGGATGACTCTCAGGCTTGTTTCTTTAAAAATAGGGTAGATGGTAATGTGATTAATGAGGAATGGGGAGACAGGCTGGGGTCCAGGTTTAGTGATTGGGTTTGAAAAGATTCTATTTGGATTTGGACATGTTGAATTTGATGACCTTTGAGATCTCTGAAGAAACTATTAGGTGGTTGGAATGTGGCAACATCAAGAATTATCAGATAAAGGAAATGAATACATCCTAAAAACTGCTCAGCAGCAGTTTGTCAAGTTGTCCTCACAGTGAACCCTAATGACACAAAGTGTGGTTCTAATTGTTACACTTGGGCGTGTCTGGGGTGATTTGCTGATTAGCTCACAATGCCCAGTAGAACGACTGTGCCTTCATCCTATAGGGAATTCAAGGGTAACTTCCATGGAGGGAACTCTAATGTTATTTTTACTTTTTTCCTGAATAGAGTTGAAAGAGTGCAAATAAATATGTCCCTGCAGTTGAGGTTTCCAAGAAAAATTTTTGCACACATGAACACTGCTTCATTCTGCACCTTCCACTTTTCTTCATAAAAGGGTTTTAAGAGAAGATACAGCCATAGACGTGAGAGCAGTGGTGGCCTCATCAGTCTGGAAATTTATAAATATGACTCTGGCCCTAGTGTAGAGTATGGTAGAGGGAAATATATATTTTTCATTTTTTTTCTTTGAAAACCCAACATCTTTACTTCATAAATCAACCAATTTCTTAATCTCTCAAAGACTTACAGAAACCGAGTGGGACATTAAGATCTGCCTCATTTTCATTATCATAGTTTTTTAATTTGCCTATTTGATAGTGAAATGTCCAGGTAAGAAATGAAAATTCATATGAGATTTTCTGCTTCTCTTCAGGACAAAATTCTTGATGCTTTTCATAAACAGTAAATATTTTACTGTTGAGGACACATGCATAATAAGATTTCTTTTTAATAGTAAATTTGGAATAATGGAAAAATGAAAAAAATAATGACAATGACTCAAAAGTTTCAGAAGTTATTTTGACTAAAGAAAATTTTTTTTGTCATAATATGGGCAACTAAATTATGCTGCTCAAATTTCCTTAATTTATTTTTGGGATCATGAGAAGATGAACTAAAGTCACCAATGAGAACTTTCTAAGGCTCTTAAAATGTATAGTAAGGTGTGTGTGTGTGTGTGTGTGTGTGTGTGTGTGTGTGTGTGTGTGTGTAATGCCTAATAACACTTGACCTAATTATGAAAGTTGGAAATATCAATTATGGGTTAAGAGTTGGCAAGAAAGCCAGGACAAAACCTACGTTTTGAAAACTAAATGATTGCTCTCAGTGTCCATAAGGCTTGTTTTCAGCAGAGACATATCAGTCAGGCTTCTTGCTGCTTGTGTTGTTTCCAGGTCTCCTTCTGGTACTTTAAAAGATAAATTTTTAAAGACAATTTTTTCTTATTCTATTCTCAGTGAAGATAGAAAATGATATCATTCTCCCTAATGCTGAACCATTAAGAAAAATATTGCCTTTGGGCCTATTTTAAAGTTAAACAAATCCAATTTTAGTAAATAGGTTATTTTTATGTATTTTAATCAACAATAAATAGGTATATAAAATTTTTATTCATTTTATTTGAAGAAACAACTGACCTTACACATCAAATTATAGGTGAATTTTTCTTTAAGATAATCTAAGAGTCTCTGCATTCACTTTCAAATATCTTGAGATTTCTTATTTTGAATTTACATTTAGAAAAAAATTGTATATTACAAAACAAATTCCAATTATTTAAAGACCACATCAAATATTCCATCTATAAATATTGACAAAAATTATAAAGTATTTATCAATATATCCCACAAGAAAGGTACTTGGATATGAAGAAAACTGTATTAAAAAAAAACTTATTGTACTTGTATACCTCACTTTATTTATTTATAAAATGCCTTTGCCTATTTCAAAGAGAGAGAAATTGCTGTCAATAGGTGAAGTCAGATATCACTGAAAATAGTCAAAAGCATATGCTTTTCTGAAAAAATTCTGAACTTAAAAAATATTTTTACAAAAAGTTTTACTTATAATTAATTCCTTTTTATTAAAATTTTATTGCCATCTATTAAATGCAAAAATAGCATTGTTATTCTTGTTTCTCTCATTTTCTCTTCCTCACTATTAACTCTCTTATGACTCTTTAAATATATCTCTCTATATATAATTGTGTAAATGGGATAATATATATTGTGTTTTTAATCACAAAAACTTTTTTGGAAGTCTATTTTTCTCTCTCCTCCTCTCCTTCATTCTCTCCTCTCACCTACACCAAGATGGTAAATATTAACCTGTAGTCTACCATTTCATAAAGTCTTTATATTTATATTTTTATATACAAATGCGTTCATAGATATACATAGAGTGAGAATTTTAAGACTTTATTGTCTGTATGTTTAAATGTGATCACCTCATACACATTTCTTTGTATCTTACTTTTCTCACTTTCCTAACAACTATGGAAATTTCCTTGAGTCACCAGTACAGCAATACTCATTTTTAAATGATGCCATAATATTAATTCACCAGAATTTGTTCAACTGTTGTTTCAACGTGATTGGTTTTCATATTATTTTCAGTCTTTTGCCATCATGAAAACTTCTGTGGTATACTTTTCTTCCTACAAAGTGGTGTTATTGCTATAGAATGGATTTCTGAGTTGAAGAGTATGTGTGTTTTTATTCTTAAGATATCGCCAAATATTTTTAAAAGGCTTTTACAGTCTTACCACTGACTGTGAGAGTAGATTTTACCAAATTCCATAAGCAGTAAATTTTGCTAATCTAAGGAGTAAAAAATTATGTCTTATTGTTATTTTATTTGTACATCTCAAGTACTGGGGAAGGTGAGCATCTTTTCCTACATTTATTGAATGTATTGAGATATTGTTCTGTGACCTGCCCAATCAATTCCATTTTAATTTTTCTATTGAATTATTTGACTTATCAATTTGTAATATTTCTTTGTATGTGATAGGTGTTAATATTTTAACCTGTTATATGTATTATATATTTCTTCCAAAGTTTTATTCCTTTTACGTTATTAGAGATTTGACATATACTCTATTTTCTTGCAATTAAAAATTAGATTAAATGTACCTATATCTTTCTTGTAATTTATAGATTTCTTATATTAGTCAGAGGCTTTTGAAATATATTTAAATTATATTTATTTCATTAATTTTCTTAGAATGTTTTAATTGCTTGTTTTTAAAATTTTTCACTTTTAAGTCCTTGATCTGGCAGCTTTTCTAGAACAGGCACAGGAAAGGGAGCCACTTTTACTTTTTTTTCCAGATAGGCAAATACAGCCATAACATTAATTGAATAAATCATCATTTTTTTCTCAATTGAATAATCATCCATGCAATATATTAAATTCTAGTATATACTTGTAATCTGTCTTTGGAGCCTATTTGGTTTCACTATTATATTTTCCTGAATCCATACCATATCATATTCTGTTGAATAGCTTTATGTTTTAATATTTACTGCTACATACTTGACTTTCTTACTGTTCATATTTTCCTTGTCTCTTCAAATAATCTTATTTTCCATGGGTTTTATGATTATGCTACTACATTAAAAAGTGATTAGAATTCTAAATGAAATTAATTTCAATTCTACTATAATAGTCTTCTTATCTAAGAACATATTTTGGCTATTAGAAAATTGTATAATGCCCTTTGATTAGTTATTGAATTTTCTTCACATGGTCTTACACATTTAAAAAATTATTTCAATATATTTTAAAGTATTATGTCTAATGTAATAGACATGATTTTTATTTCTCTTTTTTGTTAGTTATTGTTTTCATAGAAAAAATCTAGTAATTATTTATATATTCATCCTCCATCTGGTAGTTATTAAACTCATAATGTTATTTGTTTATTATAACAATATAACATCAGCAAAAAATATGAATTTATGTCCTACAATTTTTATATTTTATATATTTATTGTATTATTTAATATCTTAGATGTAATACAATTTCTAAGATAATACTGTATAATAATGGTCAGAGTGAGTATTTCAATCTATTCTTAACTTGAAGAGATATGCTCTATATTTAGAAAGTGTGCTATTTAGTTTTGATAACTAATCTTTAGCATATTTTTTAAGTTTTTATCTATTTTTAAAGATTAAAAATAGAAGTTTTATTTCTAAAGATTTTAAAATTAGAAGATAATTATTAAATTGCAATCAATTTTTCCAAATTAAAAAATTAAAATCTTTACCTTTTTAAATAAAATTTAAAAATATTTGTTTTATATTTTCCCCTAATTTTTAGAACCAGTTTTGCAAATACTTATTGTTTGTAATGAACTCTTATTTAAGGGAAAAGGTAAATGTTCTGATTAAAGGGGATACATAAACAAAGAAGATGCACTATTTTTTTAATGTTATTATTTTCATAATCTTTCATAACTGTGTTCATCACTTATTCTTCCATTGCAGTGATCAGCCTGGGTGGATTTAATGGAGGCAAACAAAACACAGGTGACTGAGTTTGTTCTCATAGGACTTACAGTTCTTCCAGGGCTGCGGGTCCCTCTGTTCCTGTTGTTCTTGGTCATCTATCTCATCACCATGGTAGGCAACCTGGGACTGATATTTCTCATCTGGAAGGACCCCCACCTTCACACCCCCATGTACTTATTCCTTGGGAGTTTAGCTTTCACAGATGCCTGTTCTTCATCCTCTGTGACTCCCAAGATGCTAATTAATTTTTTATCTAAGAATCATATGATATCCCTGGTTGAGTGCATCACTCAATTTTACATTTTTGCTTCCAGTGCAAATACAGAATGTTTTCTCCTAGTTGTGATGGCCTATGACCGCTACGTAGCCATATGTAACCCCTTGCTTTATCCAGTAGTGATGTCCAATATCTTTTGCATTCAATTATTAGGTGTTTCATATATTATTGGGTTTCTTCATCCCATGATGCACGCCGGTTTGTTATTTAGATTGACTTTCTGCAAGTCCAATGTAATACATTATTTCTACTGTGAAATTTTACAACTGTTTAAGATTTCCTGTACTGACCCTAGAGTTAATATGCTCCTGATTTTTATATTTTCAGTCTTTATACAAACTTTCACTTTTATGACCATCATAGTCTCTTACACCCGTGTTCTCTTTGCCAACCTGAAAAAGAAGTCTGAAAAGGGCAGGAGCAAAGCCTTCTCCACATGCAGTGCCCACCTGCTCTCTGTCTCCTTGTTCTATGGCACTCTCTTCTTCATGTACGTGCGCCCTGGGTCTGGCCCCTCTGATGATCAGGACAAAATATATTCTTTATTTTACACAATCATAATTCCCCTGCTAAATCCTTTTATTTATAGTCTGAGGAATAAAGAAGTCATAGGTGCCTTGAGGATAATAAAAACAAACAAACAAACAAACAAACAAATAATAATTTTAAGGTGAATTTCAAACTTGTTCTTTTCAAACTTTTCACAATACAAGGCATCTAGAGTTATGCAAATTAGCCCCAGCTTCATAATTTTAACAGAGGGCTAGTATCTATGGCAGTTGATGAGTGCTGTGTAAGTCAACTTCAACAGGTTTTTTGTTTCAATGGAAGATCTTTATATCACATAAAACTGAATTCTTTATGAAAAATAGAATATTGTTTTGAAAATTAAGCATTTAGCTTGCAATTTTGACTCTGTAAATTTCTTCTAAATTATATATAGTAGCTTGTAATTTTACTGTTATAGACATTTGAATGTTTCTTTCTTTGAAGCTAGTGTGACTGAGCTAAGACAATTGTCTGGAGCTTGTATATCAAAATTCTTGTTGCTTCTCGATTGGTCTGAGACTTAAGTGAAATGACTTCTTGAAGGAAACTGTCCCTGAAGAAAAAACTTTCTTTGTAGTAGAGAAAGTTTTTAAAGCACAGAATATGAGACTGGTGAATTTTATTGAAAATAATGTAAGTTACGATAACATAAAAGTGGACTATTGAATAAAAGTATGACTCAACTATATGAAAATACATAGTGCATTTTATCAGGGATAACATAGGCAATAATGGTATGTAAGAATTTTCAGATTTTTCAGGATATATCCTCTCAAATTCTTGAAGTCTACTATATTTATCTTTTTATGTCTAATGAAGAAGAAATTCAGAAATGCAGTTATCACTCTTCTTATAATCTCATACATGTTTACTATTATTTAAGTAAAAATAATTTACCTCTGCAATTACAAGATGCAATATATGTTAATGTGGAATGATTCTCATTTCTGAAACAACTATAAAATCCTTCAATGTAATATTTATTTTTCTTTCATTGACAGCTTTGTAAGAAATGTATAGTGACTTTCTTTGTTGACCATCTCCTAAAATTAAAAGAGCTCTAACGTGGTAAATATATAATTTGTTTAAATTTGTAATATCTTTGGATACTCATGGTTGCTGTAAAATCTCCAGGTAATGGCCTGGTATTGCTGAGCAGTATGGAAGAATTAAGAAGAAGACTCATGTATACAGAAGACCTGATATAAGACCTGTTAAGAAGACTTAACAGGTATTTGGGGTAGAAGTATTCAAGGCTGAGGACTGAAGTGCAACACTGCACTGTACACGCTAAGGCCAACTGAATTCAAAATTTCTTCATTTTAAGAAGTATTAGGAAAAAATGGTCCTCATTATGTACTAAGAGGGACTTAACAGAAGTATCTTTAGTACTAATGGAGATCCAAGTGTCCAATCTCTCCATGCTTTTGTAAGTTTCCTTGCTCTCTCTTCAACTAGGAAGAGCAAAAAGGTTTAGATTGTAAGGAAGAACACTATTATTTTAAAACACAAGAGATATGAAACCATATAATATTAAAACAACTCAGAAAACTCCAAAGATTGTAATGTTTATCTTTTAAGAGTAATTAGGAGAGAATCTACAACAGGAGGGGATCTATAGAGCATTTACTCCTTCCGAGCCTTGATTCTCACATAGGCAAATCAGGTTTGCTCAGTTTAAACTATAGTTCATCAGGCCATTTCCTAGAAATAATGGATATCACATACAGTATACTAACCCCAAGGAGAATATGCTCCTGTCAAACAGTCCCAGACTCCAGGGTTATAGAGAAATTCTACAAGCTTCCAGACAGAGATTGGGTTACAAACAAAGGAAAATATAGTAACATCTGACTTCTTGTCTGTTGCACTGAAAGTGTAAAAACAATGGGACAGCACTTATAAAGCATGGATATAAACATAATGTGTTACATAAGTAGTGTTGAGAAAAAGTGTATATAGAAGGATAGAAGGATTCTGAATGGTCAGACTGTATGCACTGCTCAAATCAGAGGGACTATTCATGACATAATACTGTATGGTTGGCTGCCCTGTATATAAGACACTATAAACACTGAACCAATAGATGATGATCATGTGACTATAAACTGTGTTATAAGTATTTCTTTAGATTTCAAAGACTATAAAATAAATAACATTCACTACTCTTTTAGGGGAATTTTGGCCACTCATAGAGGAGGCTCTCTTCTAGTTAAGAGGCTTTTTGTTAAGTGTTATCTACAAATTGTATGCTATGACTCACTTTAAGACAACTGTTTTCCACTTTTCATCATTTCTTTGATTATTTATGAACAAACCACACCGTTAGTTTTTCAAGAGTGAGTTGCTTGAGTGTGACTCACAGATCACATTGTTCATTGATTCCTATAGATTCTCTGCCACAAAATACTGTTAGTTCCTGCCCATATCTTTTCTAATTATACATCTGCATCTGAGCGCTTTCTCTGATAGCCAGAGCTATTCTACCTTCACTTAAGGCATAGTATAAGAACAGGGATATCAATATTCATAGAATCTCTCCTAGATCATTTATCTTCTATGATGGGAGTTGGTGAATAAATACCCACAATCGTTTGCCCTTTGGTTGATATAAATTTGAAATTCATGCTCTAAACTGGCTCATGGTGTTTCCAAAAAAAAAAAAAAAAATTAAACTTGGTTACACACAGTTATAACTTGTTTCACAATCACCTTTTCTGTTTCACAAAACATTCTCTTTCCTGCCTCGCTCCCTTACTTTGTCACTCATTAATTGTTAACAATTGTGAGACAAATAAAAAAAGCAAGAAAGAAAAAAACCCAATGTTAAAACACAAAGCAGTCAAAAAAAACAGTCTTAGATATGACTCAAAGGTTGGGACTATCAGTAAAGAAATTTAAAATGATCATGATTAATACGTTAAAGTTTCCATGTATGACTAGATGGAAAATTCAGAGTGAGAAATAAAAGTATTTTTTAAAGTATTTTTTAAATACAGATAACGTATTATTGAGTTGTATACATGAAACCTATATAATTTTATTAACCAATATTACTTCAATAAATTTACAAAAAAGTCAAATGAAATACTAGAAATAATTATTTAAAAACATGAGAACAGAGGTAAAGATGCCTTTGTTGAGTTTATCAGTAAATTAGATAGAGTGGAAGAAAGAACTCTGAACATGAATGTAGGTTAATAGATATCAAAATTAAGTACAAATAAAGTAAAACCAAAATAGAACATTGAAGTACTTTGAAAGAATATCAAGTTATCTAACATATACATAATTGGAATCTGAGAGGAAAAGAGAGTGGAGCAGAAATATTTGAAAACATAAGTAAAAATTTTTTGAAAAATAACAAAAGGCATCAAACTGAAGATCCAAGAAGTACATAAAACCTAAAGCATGATAAATAGCAAAACAGAAACCAAATCACAAAGCAAAAAAAGAAAAACACTTAAACACATTATTTTGAAGTGCCTAAATACCAAAGATAAAAAGAAAAGTTTGAAGGTAGCCAGAGGGGGAGGAAAACACACACCTTTTGAAGATAATTGAGTGACTTGTTTTGAATTGTGGAGAAAAAAAAGTCTGCCAACTCAGAATTTTATAACCAATAAAAAAATAACTTCCAAAAATTAATGTGGTACAGGTATCCAGTTTGGGGGTCTTTTTTTCCCATGGCGGGACACCTGGCTTCAAATTTTACCTTTTCACTCCCAGAGGATAGTGCAGGTGATGTGCCAGAAGGGCTGGAGCTGGGGTCGGTTGACCCTTTGACAAAGCTGGGCTTCCAACATCCCCTTTATGTACTCCCTCCACATGGACCAGAAATTGGGCAGAGTTGAGCATCTGATGAGGTATAGGGGTTTTGGATTCTCTAAAAAAGTCCATGAGTAAGCTTACTTCTCTGGTAAAGAAGAAAGAAGAGTGAGATGACTGGGCCTATTTCAAAGGAACATGTCCAGGGACTACTTAGCATTTCTGCTAAAAGAAGAGAAAAGCAATGATAAGTCAAAGTCACGGGTTGACCTTTGGATGTCCCATAAACATGTGGTACCACCAGAATCTTGTCATTTCACACATCAAATCAGTATCTCCTTTCTTTTGCAGAAGGAAAAATAAAAATGCAGAAAGGATTAGAGTAGCTCTTTTCTCTAGAGCTATCATTCTAAATACATTAAAAAGGAATGGCATATTGCAGAATTGTATGCATACTGTATAAGTTCCTTATCTGCAAACATGCAGACATATAGATATTGGCATATAATAGAAAAATTTGAAAAGATTTGTACTAAATACTAGTGATATGTATTTGTAGGTGATTACAGGATATTATTTTCTTTTTCTTTGTCATTATTTTCGAATCTTCCTATAATGGACAGTTTTTGACAAATAAAATAACTTAAAAGAATGAATGGAAGATATTGACTGACCATATTCATTGACCATCGTGTTTCTCATCACATTTCAACTTAAAGTGGGAGTTAGCTATAGGTCTAGAATGGGAGCTGTAGTTTGCATTAGAACATTACTTGGGGTTGGCTCCTGAAGGGAATATAAAGCTTTGGCCTCATAAAAATCCCATCTGATTAGCTCAGACAAGACCATACTAAATCACAGCATTCAGAGCACCAAAATTTTTACATAAACTGGAGTTTACACAAACATGTCAGAAGTGTCATCTGTGGTAGAAAATAGTGGCATAAAGTGCAGTCCCAGTTGTTAAAACTGGGACTGTCTACAATGACTTGATTTTATTATTTCAGAGTCTGTAATGCCCTATGGGAAAACATGGACTTCTTATACATGTCCAAGTCCTTAATACCCAGTAGCTTTGTCCTAAAGGGAATCCTTGGGTACTATCAGGATAATTTTAGTTCTGCACTCTTTTCTCTTCTGGCAAAAGCAAACGGTTGTATAATTGGTTGACTCTTCTATTCAAAGCAAATTAATATAAATATTTTCCTGAATTTGGGAAATGAAGCCTCCAAAATAAATCAGTGTGCAAAGAATTGCTGCCTATATTATTGTCAATCTTGTGCTACTGTATATTTTTCTACTTTAGAAACCTCAATGTATTGAAAGAATCTCTACAACTTTTCAAAAAATATGGGTAAGAAAAAAATGACTTGTGTAATATTCATTATTCTTTATACAGAAAATTTTAAATACTGTTTAATTTATAATAAGTTTAGATTGTGTTTATAATATGTCGAAATAGGTGAAATGTCTGTAAGGTTGAATTATTCCCTTAAATGTGTTTTATTACTTTGTTAACCTAAGTATAATGATTTTATAAGGTAAATTTTGGTGTATATACATACTAGGAAATTTGTAGAAAATATCCCTCTGCTGTTTTCCTGCATTTATGAATAAATAAGTAGCCCCACACAAATTGAATTTGAGAATTTTCAATTATTTAGTGATTGGAATTGCAGGGAAGGATGGCCACTCATAGAAAAATCTACTTAATAACTGGAATCATTGACAGTCAGTATATATATTGCCTTTATCCAGGATCCAGTTTTGGCTCATTTTTATTCTGCTAACACACACATACACACAAACACACAACTGATGGTTTTATTCTACACACACACACACACACACACACACACACACACACACACACCACAAGGCTGGCAGAGAGAAAAGTGTTCTCAAGTAAAGCAAGCAGGATTTCTAGAGAAGTTCACTTCTAATCATTGTAATAACTGAAAGCAACGTTTAAATATGGAAAGAACTTTGGGGCAGTGCCATTGTATTTATAAATAACAAAGTTTATAAAACAATTTAAAAATTGAAATCTCTTTTATTATATACAAATTCCATAGGAAAATAAATTTTGAATTAAAAAAAAAATTCTCAGGACTGACAACTTTTAAGAAACTCGAGTTAAGACAAGCATTCACCCCCAAGCCTCTGAGTCTTTCCTTTTACTTCTATTCTTTCTCAGATACCACTTCTCTCTCTCTGTCTTCTTTGGTTTGTGTTTCTTACACTTATCCATCTGTCTCTGTTATTTTTCATTTGTTACTCACTTCTCCCTGTTTGCTTTTCACCAATGTATATTCCTTCCCAGGTCTCTTGTTGCCTTTTTCCTCTCCATGCCTTCCTATTCTCTCTTTTGAAAATTTTATTGAAATATTCTAGAAGAAAAAAACCCTACATGTGTCTATGAAAAGGAGAAAAATGCCAACTGTTCTCCACATTTTGGAGAGTACTGTTTTATTCCACTCATTTGTTTCCCTTTCACTTAATTATTTTCTGGCCTCAACTTTATCACGTAATAGAAACCGCTGTCACTAAAGCAATTAAAATCTTTTGATTTTCACATTCAGTGAAATCTGATAACTCCTTGTCCTATTAGAGCATTTTTTTTTTTTTTGGCATTTGACTTATACTTCACTCTTCTTTAATATATTTCCTTTTTTAAAATTTAATTTTATTATTAGTTTCAAGTATGAAGTATATTGGTTAGACATTTATATAGTTTATGATACTGTCCTGGTTGTCTTTTTTTTAAGGTTCACAACACTCAGCTTTCCAGTTTCCCTTTTGCTTTTCTGATCACTGTGCTCAATATTCTTTTCTGGTATCTCCCAAGTCTTTCTTTGATGTGTCAGGCCTCTTTGTTGCAACAGGAAATGAGTTAATTGAATGGAAATTGGCTCTAAGATAGAAGTGTAAGAGAAATTGAAAGAATCAGCTGGAGGAAAAAAGAGTGGGAACAGAAGAAAGCAAAGGAGCCAAGCAACAGCCAAAATCATGTCCAAAACACTAGCTCAATGAGATCTGGGTCACTTCTGCTGAATTTAGAATGCCACCTCACACTGACAATGCCAATATTGTGGATGCAGGATACATTTGCTAGAGTCTTCATATTGTGACCTTTGCAACCAGTATTTTTTTGTCTTGGTTCCTTTTTCTCTTCTCTATATTCTGCATGTGGTTTGGGTGGGTTCGTTATGCCAAATCTAAGTCAAGTCTCCTCACTCTAGGTGTGAACGAGATGGGAAAGTCAGTTTCTAGCTCTTTTGACTTCTTGAGTGTATGTTAACCTCTGCCAGTGATCAAGACTATGTGGTAGAAAAAGGGATCAGATGTTAGCCAGTTAACATAGGCTGTGTATAACCTCTTCTAAATATAACGTCCTAAAGTTTCTTTTCCATGCCTTTCTTCTGTTTACTTTATACACGCTCTTCAACGGATAAGTCAACACTAAATATGCCTCAGATACCCCCAATGATTCCTAAGACTATTTATATTAAGCTCTAGTAGCCCATACTACTAAGTATATATTGCATGGTTGTTCAAAGCATGCTCTCTCCACAAACTAGCCACTGCTAGTTCTTGATCTCAGTTTTTGATGACCACCTGCCCAGTCACCAAGTGACTCCACTCTTCTTTACTGACCAGCTCCTTCACATCTAATATATCAAGTCCCAGTGATTCTACATTCTGAGTTCTTTTGCAACTCTCATTCTTTCTCATCACTCCCATGTAATATCACTCACTGACTAGGCACCTGCCATGCGCTTGAAAAGTATTTTTTTTCTTTCCAGTCTTATTGTGATATAATTGGCATATAACATTGTATAAGATTTAGGTATACAACATAATGATTTGATATTTGTATATATTGCAAAATGACCACAATAAACCTAGTTAACATCTGTTACCATATATAGTTATAGTTTTTTTTCTTGTGATAAGAACTTATAAAATCTATTCTCAGCAACTTTCAAATATACACTAAAGAATTGTTAAGTAAATCACCATGCTGCACATTACATGCCCAGGACTTATTCATCTTATAATAGAACTTTGTACATTTAGACCTCTTTTACTCATCCCCGCCCCCCCCCACACACACACACCTGTCACCTCTGACAACAACAAATATGTTCTCTGTATCTTTGAGGGGTTTTCTTAGATTCCACATATAAGTGAGGTCATACGGTATTTGTCTTTCTCTCTGTGACTTATTTCACTAGCATAATAGCCTTGTCCATCTTGTCACAAATGGCAGGATCTCCTTCCTTCTCATGGCTGAATAATATTCCATTCTGTGTGTGTGTGTGTGTGTGTGTGTGTGTGTGTGTGCGCGCGCGCGCGCGCATGCACGTGTATCACATCTTCTTTATCCAATTATCCATCAGTGGACACTTAGGTTGTTCCCATGTCTTGGCTATCATGAATAATGCTACAATGAACACAGGCTGTTTACATAGATAAGCCACTGGAAGTCGCTTGGGTGTGCTTGCAAGTTGGGTGGGTCAAGTTCTCAGGAAATGATAAGGGCAGGGTGAATGGTATTAGCCAGGTTAATGGAAACTCAGTATTGTGCCCACCTATACTTGCAGGCTGGGTGGTTGATGGCTCAATAAAGAAACAATGGCTTCTGCCAATTCCTGTTGTAGTTGAGCCTGGGATTCCACCAGCCCTCCATCTCACTCAGCCATAATCTTTGCTGGTTGTCACAGCCAGAAGTTGTGGGGACTTCTCTTCCCAGCACTGAAACCGTTGGCCTGGAAGCCTAGTATGGGGCTAGGACCTCTCACTCCTCCAGGGGGACCTCCACAGCTGAGATATCCCTCCCAATAACCACCACAAATAGGTGTGGAATCAGCTCGCTGCATATCTCTTCCCCTCTTCCCAGTCTTAAGGTGGGCTCTTCTGTATGTCTCCAGTTGTAGGACTCTTATTCAGCTAAACTTCAGGCATTACCCAATAATAGTTGTTTAGTTGTAATTTCGAGAGGAGGCAAGCACAGTGTTTACCTATTCTGTCATCTTGATTGGAAAACCACTTGGAGTATATTTTAAAAATGCAGATATTAGACTTTATTCTTTTTTAAATTTAATTTTTAGTTTCAAGTACAATACATTGGTTAGATATTTATTTAGCTTATGAAATAATTCCTCCAATTATTCTTTCTCTTTTCTGGCTCTACACCTAGCCATTACAGTACTGCTGACTGCATTCCCTATGCTGTGCTCCCCATCCCTGTGATCATCTATCAACTATTAATTTGTACTTCTTTAATCCTTCGCACCTTTTATATAACCCCCAAACAGCCCTCTCCTCTGGTCATCACCAGATTGTCCTCTATATTTGTGAGTCTGTTTTTGATTAGTTTATTCTTTTTGTTCCTTAGATTATGCATATAAGTAAAATCATATGGTATTTATCTTTTTTGTCTTATTTCACTCAGCAATATAAACCCTACGTCCATCCATGTCATTGTGAGTGGTAGTATTTCATTTTTTTAAAGGTTGATTAATATTTTATTGTACATGTGAATCATAACTTCTTTATCCAATCGTCTGTTGATGGGCATATAGGTTGTTTCCATGTCTTAGCTATTGGGAATAGTGCTGCCATGAACATAGGAATGCATAGATCTTTTAAAGTTGTCTTGGTTTTCTTTGGATAAATATCCAGAAGTGCAATTTCTGGGTCAAAAAAGTAGATCCATTTTTAACTTTTTGAGGCAACTTTAGACCTTTTTCATAGTGGCTGTACCAATTTGCAATCCCACCAACAGTGAATGAGGGTTCCCTTTTTTTCACATCCTCGTCAATACTTGTTTTTCTTTGATTTATTGATGATAGGTGTTATGACTGGTGTGAGGTGATATCTCGTTGTGGTTTTAATTTGCATTTCTCTGATGATTAGTGACCTTGAGCATTTTTCCACATATCTATTGGCCATTTGTATTTCCTCTTTGGAGAAATATCTATTCAAGTCTTCTGCCCATTTTTTAATTGGATTGTTTGTTTTTGTTGTTTTGAGTTGTATGAGTTCTTTACATATTTTGAATATTACCTTTTATCAGATGTATCATAAGCGAATGTCTTCTTCCATTCAGTCAGTTGTCTTTTTGTTTTGTTGATGGTTTCCTTTGTTGTGCAAAAACTTCTTAGTTTGATGTAGTCCCATTTGTTTATTTTTTTCTTTTGTTTCCCTTGCCTAAGGAGATATGTCCAAAAAGAAATCACTAGTAGCAATATCAGAGAGATTGCTGCCTATGTTTTCTTGTAGAAGTTTCATAGTTTCAAGTCTTACATTTAAGTCTTTAATCCATTTTGAGTCTATTCTTGTATATAGAGTAAGGTGGTCCAGTTCCTTTTTTTATTTTTCTTTTTTCTTTTTTTTTTTTTTGCATGTTTCTGTCCAATTTTCCCAACAACATTTATTGAAGAGACTGTCTTTACCCCATTGTATATTCTTGCCTCCTTTGATATATATTAAATGAGCATACAAGCATGGATTTATTTCTGGCCCTCTATTCTGTTCCATGGATCAGTGTATCTGGTTTTGTGCCAGTACTATGCTGTTTTAATTACTGTAGCCTTGTAGTATAATTTGTTATCAGGTAGTGTGCTATCTACAACTTTGTTCTTTCTCAAGATTGCTGCGGCTATTTGGGTGGACTTTATTCTTGACCCACTGAATCGATTTCTACAGTAATACCTCACATTTTATACTTTGCACAAAAATTCCTCAGACAATTCTTTCCTGAATCTGGCTTGAGCACTACTGGACAAGAGTATCAGCTTTCTGACTAGTATCCCTGATTCCAATTTCCCCTCCCAGAAGCTTATTTTTTACACTACCACGTATTTATTTTTTATAATATTTTTCAGTTCTCCTCCTCTCACGGCATCCAATTCATTTTATTACCCTTCAAACTTTTCCTCCCTTGACCTTATATCCATGTTTCATACACAAAATTCCCTATCACAATAGTATCCCCATAAATATAAAACATATTTAGAATGTTTCATTTTTTCTAAATCTGCTCATTGCGGCACATTTTTTGAACCGAAACCTTTCTTTTTCTTTTATTTGTTCAATTATTCAAAAATAAGTTCTATCTATTAAGGAGGTAATAAAATTAAGGGGGGATTCTCATATGCTTTTATTTTAACTCTCACCGCCTCATACACACACATACATTTTCACGTTATAAATCCTTAGTAATATATGCATATATATTTTTCATTTACTTCATTTCATTTCAGGCAGCACAGAATGAGGACATGGAAAAGGAAAATGCTACGTTGCTGACAGAGTTTATTCTCACAGGACTTATATATCAACGAAAATTGCAAATTCCCCTGTTTCTGATGTTCTCAGTGATATACCTCATCACCATTGTGGGAAACCTCGGTCTAATTGCTCTCGTATGGAATGACCCTCAACTTCACATTCCCATGTACTTATTCCTTGGAAGTTTGGCCTTTGTGGATGCTTGGATATCATCTACAGTCACCCCCAAGATGTTGGTTAACTTCCTAGCCAAGAGCAAAATGATATCTCTCCCTGAATGCATAATACAATTTTTTTCTTTTGCATTTGGTGTAACCATGGAATGTTTTCTGCTGGCAGCAATGGCATATGATCGCTATGTGGCCATATGCAAACCATTGCTTTATCCAGTGATTATGACCAATAGACTATGTATCTGGCTGTTAGCCTTATCATTTGTAGGTGGCATTCTTCATGCTTTTATTCATACAGGTATATTATTCAGATTAACCTTCTGTAATTCTAATATAATATATCATTTTTACTGTGACATCATTCCATTGTTTAAGATTTCCTGTACTGACCCTTCAATTAATGTTCTGATGGTTTTTATTTTCTCTGGGTCAATACAGGTGTTCACCATTCTGACTGTTCTTGTCTCTTATATACTTGTCCTCTTTACGATCTTAAAAAAGAAGTCTCTACAAGGCCTAAAGAAAGCCTTCTCCACATGTGGAGCCCATCTCTTATCTGTGTCTTTATACTATGGCCCTCTTCTCTTCATGTATGTGCACCCTGCGTCTACACAAGCAGATGACCAAGATATGAGGGATTCTCTATTCTACACTATCATCATTCCTTTGTTAAATCCAATTATCTACAGCCTGAGAAATAAGAAAGTCATAGATTCACTGGCAAAAATGTTAAAGAGATATGTTTAGGTCTCATACTAATGTATGTTCCCTTTTTATTAAAACAGTCACAAAATTATGCAGATAGATATAACTCTGTTTTGGTTAGTGTTCAAATTTTTACAATTATAATTGTGTTAGTATTTTTATGACTTAAGGTGTTTGTACTAATTTACTTCTTAAAATATTTGCATATGTTGTTCAAAAAATAAAAAAAAAATTTAAATAAGCATTTACATCATACCAGAATAATTAAAGCTGAAAACATTTTACATACTCTTACATTCTTCAACATAGCTTTATAAAATTATTAAGCACTGCAATAGTGTAGTTCCTCTAACCAGGAATTGGTTACATTGTCTTTGATACACAGCTGTGCAGCCTGAAGACTCATCACATTTAACTCTGCAGTGCAGGTACATTTGTATTTGAGTAAAAAGAGTAAATCCCAGAAATTCTGCTAGTCATAAGAAGGTCTTTCATTTCACTTTATTTGGGACATGGTGAATTTCGCTTCTTGTGGGGGTTTGACTCATATCACA
This sequence comes from Eidolon dupreanum, assembly GCA_028627145.1. Lineage (NCBI taxonomy): Eukaryota > Metazoa > Chordata > Mammalia > Chiroptera > Pteropodidae > Eidolon > Eidolon dupreanum. Next base: position 90,651,398 of record CM053507.1, read on the forward strand.
GAGAGAAATAAACAGAAATAGCAAATCGATGATTTAAAAACTTAGAACAGAGTTAAAACAGTGAACATCAGGCCAAACTGTAAGAGGATGAACTTAGCTCGGTATGCTTTCAAGAGTAATGAGAAGAGGAAAGTTGCTTTTATCTTTGATACCTTGAAAGTACTTTACAGTATGATTGTATGTTGTAAGGTGAAAGCTTTAATTCAGAAAGCTAATTCTTAGCTTTAATTCAGAAAGCTAAGAGATGAGATTGTAGCATTTAATTGGGATGGGCATAGAGAGGAAAAGAGAAATGACAGACTAGAAAAGAAATGTTCAATCTTCCTAGAATTAAAAAAAACTAGTAAGAAAAGAAATAAGTTATATATATATATATATATATATATATATATATATACACACATACACACACACACACATTTGTATGTATGTATGTATGTATGTATATATATAACACACACATATATATATTAGAATGTGTTGTTGACACAAGGTCCTCAAATGCATATTACCAAACTTCAAATAATAAGATAGTATGATATCATAATGCACAGCAGGTAGCTGGGAAAGACATGAAAACAAACAGATTTTGAATGTTTTGTGCCCCCCAAAGTCCTTAAATGTTAGCTTTCACCTCACTTCATATTCAAAATATGAGTGACCCATCTTCAAGTTCCCTCCTGCCCTCCTTTTCTCAGCACTGAAATCCATACACTTTCTCATTGATACACTAAGAACTCCCAAGCTCTGTAAACTTATATTCTATATTCTGTTGATATGCTTACTTCCTAAAAATAGCTGCCAGGTTATTCTTTATAAACAGAATTCAGATTAAACCATAGCTCCTTTCAACAACTTTTAATGGATTGGCATTTCTACTAGATTATGTACATATCCTAGATAAATAGATAGATAGATAGATAGATAGATAGATAGATAGATGATAGATAGATAGATAGATAGATAGATAGATTTGTATACATACCCATGCATTCATTTATTTTTTTCAAAGATTAAAACTTCAGGGATCATTTCTTTAGTTTGATTACTTGTTCATGTGCATATCTATATTACATGATATATATCCATACCTGCATATATCTCCCTATCTCCATTTCCATCTCTATCTCTGTCTTTTTCACCCTGATTTTTTCACCCTGACATTATTTGAGGTCCTTTCAAATAAAACTGAAGACTCGTCCTTTAAAATTTTCATAATAGAACCTGGGTTATACCCAAAATGAGTTGCAGAAAGTTTTCTGGACACCCTTTACTCTGGCATATGCTTGTGCTTATAAAGGTCTTTCCACAGAGATTCTCATCCCTCTAATATTGCCTCCATTTTATTTACCATTGTAATGGTGTTTTTCTTCAAAGTCAATCTCATATATTACAGTTTATATGACACATTTCCAGATTGTTTGATAAGGATGGTAATACTCACTCATTTGAAACATTTAGCAGTTTACTTATTCTTTTTAGGCCAAACAGCTTATAATACTTATTCTGAGGCTACAGGAATTTTTATTACAAATGTGATGTCCTAGTCCCTTTCCATCATTCTCAGTGCTTAACACAATGGCTTACATACCTGAGGTCCTACATAGGTATTTGTGAAATATTTGTGAAATTGAAGTGCATATACATAGAATGAAGTAAGAGTACACAACTCTTTTTTTCAATATTATAATGAGCCCCAGGAGATTATGGGCCTGGGATGGCTGCTGCATGCCAGCTCACCAAAAGTTTCATTCATGATAATCACAAGTATTATATACTTAAAGTGACTTATTCTTGTTTTTTCTTACTAGGATCGTCATCTGGGATAGAGTACAACAAAATATCATGGAGAAGTTATTTAATTAGATGTTAATAAAAGAAAAGGGAAAAGAGGGAAAAATCATAGAATACCACCAAACTACAAAATAGACAGAAACACAAAGGCAAAGAAACAATAGAGACATCCAGCTACAAGAAAATGAAAGACAAAATGGCTATAGGAAAACCTTCTGTATCAATAATCACCATCAATGTAAATAGACTGAACTCTCCAATAAAAAGGCACAGAGTAGAAGATTGAATCAAAAAATAAAAGCTGACAATATGCTGCCTTTGCAAGACCATCTTAGCAGCAAGGACAAATACAGACTCAAAGGGAAAAGGTGAAAATCAGCACTCTAAGCAAATGGCATCCAGAGAAAAGCAGGTGTAGTTGTACTTATTTCTGACAAAACAGACTTCAAGATAAAGAAAAGTAAAGAGAGACAAAGATGGACACTTTATAATGATAGAGGAGACAATACATAAAGAACATGTTACATTTATCAATATATATACTCCCAATTGGGGAGCACCAAGATATATAAAACAACTACTGACAGAACTAAAGGGAGAAACTGACAAAAACATAATTATAGTATTGGACTTAAATACCCCACTGCCATCTATGGATACATAATCCAAACAGAAAATCAATAAGGAAATATCAGCCTTAAATGACACATTTGACCAACTGGACATAATCAACATTTACAGAGCCTTTCATTCCCAAACACTAGATTATACATTCTTCTCTAGGGCACATGAAACATTCTCAAGGATAGACCATATGTTGGGATGCAAAACTAGCCTCAACAAATTTAAGGAGATTGAAATCATACCAAGCATATTCTCTGACTACAATGCTTTGAAACTGGAGAACAACTGCAAAAAGAAAGAAGGAAAAACCACAAATATGTGGAGATTAAACTACATGCTACTAAAGAACAACTGAGTCAAAGAAGAAATAATAGAATAGACCAAGTGATATATAGAAACAAACGAGAATGAAAATACAACATATCAAAACTTTTGGGATATAGCAAAAGCAGTAATAATAAGAAAGTTTATATCATTAGAAGTCTATCTCAAGAAACAAGAAAAATCCCAAATAAACTACCTAACATTACATCTTGAAAAAAGCTAGAAAAATAATATCAAATGAAGCTCAAAGTCAGCAGAAGGAAGGAAATAAAAATTGAAGCATAGTTAAAATTGAGAACAAAAAGACAATAGAAAAAATGAAACAAAGAGCTGTTTCTTTGAAAAGGTCAATAAAATTGGCAACCCCTTTGCTAGACTCGCTAAGGAAAAAAGAGAAGGCACAAATACACAAAATCAGAAATGAAAGAGAAGTTATGACAGATACCACTGAAATACAAAGGATCATACAAGAATACTATGAAAGATTACATGTCACTAAATTGAATAACCGAGAAGAAATGGACAAGTTATTAGAAATATACAACCATTCTAGACTGAATCATGAACTGGAAAATTTAAAGAAACTAATCAACAGTAAAGATATTGAAACAATTATCAAAAAACCTCACAAAAAGTGAAAATCCAGGCCAGATGGCTTCATTAGTGAATTCTTCCAAACATTCAAAGATGATCTAATACCTGTTCTTCTCAAACTCTTCCAAAAATTGAAGAAGAGGCAATATTTCTAACTTATTTTATGGGGCCAACATTATCCTGATACCAAAACCTGGTAAGAATAACACAAAAAAAGAAAATTATAGGCCAATATGTCTGATGAATACAGATGCAAAAATCCTAAACAAAATACTAGTAAATTAAATACCACAATACATTAGAAAGTATATATCACCATCAAGTGAGCTTCATTCCAGGGGCTCAATGATGCTTCAACATATTTAAATCAAGCAATGTGATACATCACATCAATAAAAGAAAGGGTATAAATCATATGATTATATCCATAGATAAAAAAAAAGCATTTGACAAGATATGGCATCCATTTATGATTAAAACATTTAATAAAATGGCTATAGAAGGAAAGTACTTCAAAACATTTAAGGCCTTATATGACAAACCCTCAGCTAATATTATAATTAATGGTGAAAAACTGAAAATTTTCCCTCTAAGATCAGGAACAAGACAAAGCTGTCTGCTACCACAACTGTTATTCAGTACAGTACTGGAAGTACTAGCTACAGCAATCAGGCAACAGAAAGAAAAAGAATGAATCCAAATTGGGAACGAAGAAATAAAATTGTCACTCTTTGCAGGTGACATTATTCTCTATGTAGAAAACACTAAAAACTTTACTTAAGAACTATTAGAAACAATAAAAAAATACAATAGAGTTTCAGGATACAAAATCAATATACAAAAATCCATAGCATTCCCATACACTAACAACGAATATTCAGAAAAAGAAATGAAAAAAAAACATTTCTTTTTGCAATTACAACAAAAAGAATAAAATGCCTAGGAATAAACTTAACAAAGCATGTGAAGGACCTATATACTGAAAACTATAAAACATTATTAAAAGAATAAGAAGACACAAAGAAATGGAAAGATATTCTGTGTTCTTGGATTGGAAGAATCAACATAGGTAAAATGACCTTATTACCCAAAGCAATATACAGATTTAATGTAATCCCCATCAAAATCTCAATGACATTTTTTAAAGAACAAAAACTCATCAGATTTGTATGGAAGCACAAAGACCCCTAATTGCCAAAGCAATCCTGAGAAAAAAAGAACAAGGCTGAGGTATCATTCTAGCCAAATTAAAATTATCCTATAAAGTGACAATAATCAAAACAGTATGATCTTGGCAGAAACACAGACAAACGGACTAATAGAACAGAATTAAGATTCCAGAAATAAAGCCCCATATGTATAGGAAATTAATTTTCAACAAATGAGCCAAAAACATACAATGGAGAAGGAAAACCCTCTTCAATAAATAGTGCTGAGAAAATTGGAAAGCCACAAGAAAAAGGGTGAAAGTAGACTGTTATCTTTCACCATGCACCAAAATTAACTCAAATGGGTCAAAGATCTAAATAGAAGATTTAAAACAATGCATTGCATAAAACAAAATGTATGTACTAAACTCATAGACCTTGGTTTTAGAGAGGATTTTATGAATTTGACCTCAAAGGGAAAAGAAATAAAAGCAAAAATAAAAGAATGGGACTACATCAAACTTAAAAGCTCTGCACAGCAAAAGAAACCATCAACAAGGTAAAGAGAAGACCATCCAAATAAGAGAAGATATTTGCTAGAAACATCTCCAATAAGAGCCTAATATCCAAAACATACAAAGAACTCATACAATTCAGCAATAAAAAACAAACAATCCAATTAAAAAAATGGGCAGAAATGTGAACAGACACTTCTCCCGAGAAGACATGCAAATGGCCAACAGACATATGAAAAAATGCTCAACTGCATTAGCTGCTAAGAAAATACAAATCAAAACTACAATGAGATACCATCTCATACCTATTACAATGACTATCATCAACAGGAAAGTAATAAGAAATGTTAGAGAGGTTTTGGGGGAAAAGGAAACTTCATACACTGCTGGTGGAAATATAAATTAGTACAACCACTATGGAAAACAGTATGGAGGTTTCTCGAAAAACTAAGAATTGAATTACCATATGGCCCAGCAATCCTTCTTCTGGATATTTACCCAAAAAACCTGAAAACATTTATCTACAAAGATATATGCACTCTGATGATCATTGCAGCATTATTCATGGTGGCTAAGACATGGAAACAACCAAAGTGCTCTCTATAGATGAATGGAAAAAGAACATATGGGACATATATACAATGGAATATTACTCAGCCATAAGAAAAGATGAAATTCTACCACTTGCGACAACATGGATAGATCTTGAGATTATCATGCTAAGCAAAATAAGTCAGAGATAAAAGGCTGAGAATCATATGATTTCATTCCTATGTTGGATATAAACTGAAAGCAACAAAGAAACCAGATAAACAGAGACTCATGGACATGGACAACACTTATAGTGGTTACCACAAGAAAGGGGGAAGAGGGAAGGTAAATAAGGTTAAAGAAGGTCAAATATATGGTGATGAATGAAATTTAATTTTTGCTAGTGGGCACACAATGCAATGTACATATGACTGTATTATTGATTTGTATACTTGAAACCTACATAATTTTATTAAATAATGTCACCCCAATAAATTTAATTTAAAAAATTAACTAATTATTAGATGTCACATTTAAACATTGTTGTTTTAAAAGATGTTTTGTTTGAAATAGATAAGCATTTAAAAATATAATTATTATACAATCTACAGATCCACTTCACAGATTAGACTAAGTCATCTGCCCCTTTTTTCCCCTGAAGTATACCTCAAAGCCCTGGGAAAGGGAGTACTGAATCATAGTCTAGCTGCTCTTATGCTTATCCCCCAGGAAAAAATCAATGTTATTGGATATGTGTGTATTTTTTTTATATTGTTGCTATATAATATTCTCAGTGTACTGATGGTTTCCTGTCGATCATCATAATTTTTACATGTTAATTCATTATCATGAAACCAAAACTAGATCAAACACAAACATCTTCTGCCATTATAATGATCTGGTTCCCTAAATGATCTTTTTCTTGAATCAGAAGACTGATTCAAGCTATGAACATCTGAGCAAAATTTGTTACCTGTCACATCTTTTTTTAGGTTGGGTGACTATGGAACGCAGTTGAGAGCCTCTCAGAAACTAAGAATTCCTGTGTAGTCTTCTCTTGTGCATATCTGGTCTATAGATTCCCTTTTTCTGGTTTGTTCTCCAGTGCAGTCTCAACGACTTTATGTCTTCCAGAAATCCACCCAATTCCCCAGTCCACTGATGTAATGCTATTCTCACTTCTATTATATCATTTTTGTACTTCATTTTTGTCACATTGGTGACATGTTGGAAAGGAGGTAAAATATATACCTGTGCAGAAACCAAATTTTGGATGCAATATTCTGCTGGTTCTTTTAAAAAAAGAAACTATGAAATTACATATGTATTATTTAAGGGTTATTTAAGTGTAAAGGATGATAAATTGCTAAATTCACTCAGTTGTCTAGAACACTGGTGATGTTTGATTAAAGCATCCCATGGAAATACTAATAATATACATGAAATACTCTTTATTATGAAAGTATATTCATTTTAACCTGGAGATTTAAAAGAACACATAGTTCCTCTCTCTTCATATGTGTGTATGCATATTTTTCCTCATCATTTTATAATATCTTCTACTGTTTCTAAAGTTGCTGATAAAATCATCCAACATTGTGTTCACAGAAAAAAATATCTGAATTTAGATAAAAACAAAGAAACACCAAAGAAAATCAGAACATTATTTCTAAAGTCTGATTTGTTGAGTGACTGTGGCAAAATGTTTTGGAGTGTATATAGATATGTTTCAAATCCTCTTTTTTCTATTTTTTTTTTAGTTTTTTGAAAAAAAAAAAGAGATTCTCAAACTTAAGTGGGCCTGGAATTACCTAGAATGCTTGTTAAAATATGGATTGATAGGCTCCACCAATACAGTTTCTGATTCACTAATGTTAATGCTATTTGTTTGGGACCACATTTATTGAATCACTATTTTAGACTGAATTTCAGGTACTTCAGGTTGAGGCCTTAAATTTACAAAATTTACAGTGAGGATTAAAGAGACTTTAAAATATTTGAGATTGTAAGAATGGACCAAAGAGCAAGGCTCAACTATATACTGTTTACAAGAAACCTGTTTTACATATAAAGACCAAAATAAGTTAGAAATAAAGAATGGGGAAAAATATATCATGCAAATATTAGGAAAAAAACTGAAGTGGCTATATCGATAACCACCAACTTGACATTATTGGCATTATTGAACACTCCACCCAACAGCAGCAGAATACATAATATTTTAAAGCATAGAAGAAACATCTTATTAATATATGATAAATTATTGAGTTAGACATGTTACCTATGTGCCCTTTTTAAAAAATATTTTTTCATGCACTCTACTCTCCTTGAGTAATAAATTTATTACAGAAAGTAACGTCAGAAAAATGGTAGAGTGAGAGATGGCCCTAGATCTCTCTCCTTGAAACAACAATAAGCTGAACATTTAAAATTCAACAGAAAACACCTGACCTGCACATAAGCATGTCTGAATGAGGGATGTGCAAATACAGGCTACCACAACTCAGAACCCTGGGAGTTGAGTGGTAGACTGAAAGAAACAAAAAAAGCTGCCTCTCGCAGCCAGAGCTCCCTGCAGGAGGAGGGGGAGGGGAGAAGATAGGCAGGTACCCAGAACAGCCCTGCCTAAGAGAGCTGTGAGCTCCATAAAGTGGCAGTGTTTAGGGCCTATGGCAGAAAGCAGAGAAGTTGGTATGACAGAGAAGAAACAACTGATAATTACCAGTCATGATTGTAAAGCACAAGGCTGAGCCACAGGCTCAAGAGCCCAACCCAGAGGACACCTCCCCCTATATCCTCCAAGCCCAAACACCACAGAACCCCAGGGGAATCTGAGCAAACACTACCAAAACTGCCGCTAACACTGACAGGGACTGAGATTGAGGGTAGCAAGCGTGATTGAAATTTATAAGAAAAAAAGACATTATTAAGGCATTATATAAAGAAGGGATCCAAGAGGCTTAGAAACCACCTACCAGAAGCCAAAAGAAAAATGCCTTCTTTGCAACAGGCTAAAGAGACATCTTTATATAATAAATCTTCTTTCTGGAAGAACAATAGAATACACTCCATTAATGCCCAGGTGGAGAAATAGTTCATTAAACACTATGAGCAACCAAGGTGACAAGGCATCTCAGAAAGAAAGAGAAAAATCTCCAGAAAATAAGCATACAGACATAGAAATATGTGACTTAAATGACAGAGAATTCAGGATGGTGCTTCTGAAAAAACACAATGAGATCCAAAATAACTTATATCAACAATTTCAGGAAGTGAAAAAAACAATTAGATCTGCAGAATGTGTTTTTTAGCAAGGAGATTGCAATCCTCAAAAAGAACCAAATAGGACTTCTAGAAATGAAAAACACACTTCAAGAGATAGAAAATTAAATAGCAATCTTGGGAAATAGGGTCAAACAAATGGAGGAAAATATCAGTGATATCAAAGACAGAAATCTAGAAATAAATCAGAAAGAAGAAGAGAGAAACAAAACAATGAAAAAGAAAATGAAAGAGAAATACAAGAACTAGCTGAAACCATTACGAAAGTAAACATAAGAACAATGGCATTCTCGAAGGGGAGGAAAAGGAGTAGGGATTAGAAAGCATTTTCAGACAAATAGTTGATGAGAATTTCCCAAATCTAAGGAATGAACTAGAGCTTGGAATTCAAGAAGTCAACAGAACACACAGTTATCTCAACCTAAAAAGGCCTTCACCAAGACACATTGTATTAAAATTATCGAAAATGAACGATAAGAAAGAATACTCAGGGCAGCCAGGGAAAAGAAGATGGTAACCTATAAAAGAAAACCTATTAGATTATCATCAGATTTCACAGCACAAACATTATAAGCCAGAAAAGAGTGGAATCAAATATTCAAGCCATTAAATGAAAGGAACTACCAGCTAAGAATAATGTGTCCAGCTAAGCCCTCTTCGAGATGAAAGAGAAATAAAGATATTTCCAGACATACAAAAATTGAGAGACTTCTCCACTACAAGGTCTCCATTACAGGAAATACTGACAGGGGTCAGCTCACTTAAAACAAAATGACAAAAAAATACACAACTAGGAGTAGGGTGACTAACAAGCAGATAGAAGTAGAGGAGTACAACCCTTACTAAGAACAAGGCATTATAAGCTTAAACAATAAGAAGAGATTTGCTATAGCAAAATAGTAATGAACTTTCAGCATACATGGGGAGAAATTGAAACAACAATGACTGAAAAGGGGATGATTCAAACATCCAAAATCGCAAAGGAAAATGAGATAAGGCACACACAGAAAAAAATGGACTACTATATGTATTTATATAACTATCCTCTATATATTCGTAATGGTAACCACATGCCAAAGATTCAGAACTGAAGTATATAACATAAATCAATGACCAAAGATAAAATCTACAAAACCCAACCAAAATACAAAAAAACAGACACACAAAGACAAGGAAGCAATGGAAACACTGAACTACCAGAAAGCAAAAGATAAAATAGCTATAGGAAAACCTCATATTTCAATAATCACCCTAAATGTGAATGGACTGAAATCACCAATAAAAAGAAACAGAGTTGCAGATTGGATCTAAAAACAAAACCCAACCATATGCTGCCTCCAGGAGAAACATTTCAGTACCAGAGACAAATATAAACTCTTATTGAAAAGGTGGAAAATGATATTGCAAGCAAATGGCACTCAAAGAAAAGTGGGAATAGAGGTACTAATATCGGATGAAATATACTTCAAAATATAAAAGATAAAGAAAGACACTGAAGGACATTTCATAATGATAAAGGGAATCATGCACCAAAAAAAAATCTAAATAGACCGATAGGCCGTATGGAAATGGAAACAATCATCAAAAACCTACCAAAAAGTAAAAGTCCAGGACAAGATGGCTTTACCAGTGAATTCTACCTAACATTAAAAGAAGATTTAATACCCACTCTCCTCAAACTCTTTCAAAAAAATCAAAGAGGTGGCAATACTTCCCAACTTTTTTATGAGGGTAGTATTACTCTGATACCAAAACCCAGTAAGGATAACACACAAAAAGAAAACTACAGACCAATATCTCTCATGAACACAGATGGAAAAATCCTCAATAAGATACTAGCGAACCGAATACAGCAACATATTAAAAAGATTATACATCAGGTACAAGTTGGTTTCATCCAGGGATACAGAGATGGTTCAACATACGTAAATCAATTAATGTGATACACCACATAAACAAATTTAAAAATAAGAATCATATTATCTTATCAATAGATGCAGAAAAAGCCTTCGACAAGATATAGCACCCATTTATGATCAAAACACTTAACAAAATCGGTATAGAAGGAAAGTACTGTAACATAACAAAGGCCATATATGAGAAACCCTCAGCCAACATTATACTTAATGGTGAAAAAATAAAAACCTTCCCTCCAAGATCAGGAACAAGGCAAGAATGTCCATTACCTCTACTGTTATTCAATGTAACATTGGAGGTCCTAGCGAGTGCAATCAGACAAGAGAAAGATATAAAAGGCATCCAGATAGGAAATGAAGAAGTCAAACTGTCATTATTTGTGGAGGGCACGATTCTCTATATAGAAAACCCTAGACTCTACAAAAACACTACTAGAAACAATAAGCAAATACAGTATAATCTGTGAATACAAAATCAACATTCAAAAATCCATAGCTTTCCTATACTCTAATAATGAAGTATCAAAAAAAGAAGTGGAAAAATAATCTATTTTGCAATTGCAACAAAAAGAATAAAATACCTAGGAATAAATCTAACAAAACATGTGAAGGACCTATGTGATAAAAACTACAAGATCCTATTAAAAGAAATCAAAGTAGATACAAAAAATTGGAAAGATATTTGTGTTCTTAGATTGGAAGAATCAACATAGTTAAAATGACCATATTACCTAAAGCATTATACAAATTTAATGCAATCATCTTCAAAATCTCATCAGCATTTTTTAAGAAATAAAAGAAAAAATCATCAGATTTGTATAGAAGCACAAAGACCCTGAATTACCAAAGCTATCCTCAGAAAAAGAACAAAGCTGGAGGCATCACTCTGCCCAGCTTCAAATTAGACTACAAAGTGACAGTAATCAAAATGGCATGGTATTGGCAGAAAAACAGACACACAGACCACTGGAACAGAATCGAGAGTCCAGAGGTAAACCCATATTTATACAGGCAAATAGATTTTGACAAAAAAGCCAAAAACATACAGTGGAGAAAGGAAAGCCTCTTCAATAAATGGTGCTGGGAATATTGGAAGGCCACCTACAAAAGAATGAAACTAAAATGTTGTCTATTACCACACACCAAAATTAACTCAAAATGGATTAAGGACCTGAATATAAGACCTGAAACAATAAAATGCATAGAAGAAAACATAGAAACGAAACTCAAGCACCTTGGACTAAAGATTTTATGAATTTGACCTCAAAGGCAAGGGAAGTTAAAGCAAAAATAAATGAATGGAACTACATCAAACTAAAAAAGTTCTGCTCAGCAAAAGAAGTTGTCAACAAGTTAAAGAGACAACCATCTGAATGGAAAAATATATTTGTAAGCAATGCCTCTGATAAGGGCCTAATATCCGAAATGTACAAAAAATTCATATAACTCAATAACAACACAAAAACAAAAGATTCATTCAAAAAATGGGCAAAGGACCTGAACAGACACTTCTCCCTAGAGAATATACAAATAGTCAACAAATATATCAAAAGATACTCATCATCAGTAGCTATTAGGGAAATGCAAAACAAAACCACAATGAGATACCATCTCACACCTGTTAGAATAGGTGTTATCAACAGGACAAGTAATAACAAAGGTAGAGAGGATGTGGAGAAATAGGAACCCTCATACACTGCTGGTGGGACTGCAAATTGGTACAGCCACTATGGAAAACAGTATGGAGGTTCCTCAAAAAACTAAGAATTGATCTACCATATGATCCAGCAATTCCTCTACTGGGTATTTACCTCAAAAACTTGAAAACTCATATTCATAAAGATATTTGCACACCAATGTTCATAGCAGCATTATTCACAGTGGCCAGGACATGGAAGCAAACGAAATGCCCTACGATATATGATTGGCTAAAGAAACTGTGGTACATATATACAATGGAATATTACTCAGGCATAAGAAGAGATGAAATCCTGCCATTTGCGACAACATGGATGGAACTCGAGATAGTCATGCTAAGCAAAATAAGCCAGACAGATAAAGTTGAAAATCACATGATCACTTACATGTAGGATATAAACCTAAAAGTAACAAATGAGCAGGACAAACCAACAGAGACTCATTAACATGAACTATAGACTAGTGGTTACTAGAGGACTATAGAGTAGTCATTACTAGTGGGGTGGGGGAGTAGGGGAGAGGTAGACGGGGTTAAGGGGGTCCAATGTAGGCAGATAGGGGGAGGGTGAAGTGGATAAAGAGAATCAAATACATGGTAGCTGAAGGAAACTGGACTTCGGGTGGTGAACACACAATAAAATACACAGATGTCAAATGATAATGTACACCTTAAAATTATATGATTGTATTAACCAATGTTACCCCAATAAACTTAATTTAAAAAAAAAAAAGCCAAAAATAGGCAATGGAGAAAGGAAAGCCTCTTCAATAAACAGTACTTGGAAAACTGGAAAGCCACCTACAGACAAATGAAACTAGGCTGTTTTCTATCACCACACACCAAAATTAACTCGAAATGGATTAAGGATCTGAATATAAGACCTGAAACAATAAATTGCATAGAAGAAAACATAGGAACTAAACTCATGGACTTTGGACTTAAAGAGGATTTTATGAATTTGACCTCAAAGAGAAGAAAAATAAAGACAAAAATAAAAAGATGGGACTACATCAAACTTAAAAGCTCTGCACAGCAAAAAAAAAAAAAAAAAAAAGATCAACAAAGTAAATAGACAACCATCTAAATGGGAGAAAATATTTGCAAGCAATGCCTCCAATAAAGGCCTAATATCCAAAATGTGCAAAGAACTCATACAACTCAATAACAATAAAAAAGAAATCCAATTAAAAAATGAGTAGAGGACCTGAACACACACTTCTCCCAAGGGGACATACAAATGGTCAACAAACATATGAAAAGATGCTCATCATCGCTAGCTATTAGGCAAATGCAAATCAAAACTACAATGAGATACCATTTTACACTTGTTAGAATAGCTGTTGTCAACAGAATAAATAACAACAAGTGTTGTAGAGGATGTGGAGTAAAAGGAACCCTCATACACTGCTGGTGGGTCTGCAAATTGGTACAGCCACTATGGAAAACAATGTGGAGGTTCCTCAAAAAACTACTGGGTATTTACCCCAAAGACTTGGAAACTTATATCCTAAAAGTTATTTGTACACCAATGTTCATAACAACATTGTTCATGGTGGCCAGGACATGGAAGCAACCTAAGTATCCTACAGCAAATTATTGGATAAAGAAGCTGTGGTACATATATACAATGGAATATTATTTCATCATAAGGAGATGAAATACTGCTATTTGAGACAACATGGATGGAACTTGAGATAATCATGCTATGCAAAATAAGCCAGACAGAAAAAATTGAAAACCACATGCTATTACTTACATGTGGGATATAAACCTAAGAGAAACAAACAAACAGGACAAATAAACAGAGACTCATGTACAATTCCTAGTGGTTAACAGAGGATTGAGTGTAGTGGGAAGATAGATGGGGTCAAAGGTGTCAAATATGTGGTGGCAGAAAGAAATTTAACTATTGGCGGTAAACACACAATGCAAAATATATATATGCCTTATTGTTGAGTTATCCATCTGAAACTTACTGGATTTCATTTACCCATGTCACCATAATAAAAATAATAAATTTAAAAATAAAATAATGCATTTCCACTTATAAACAAAAACAAATGTTGGAGAAGATGTGGAGAAAATTAACCCTTGTACAATGCTATTGGGACTGCAAATTGGTACAATCACTGTGAAAAATAGTATGGAGTTTTCTCAAAAAAAACTAAGAATTGATCTACCATATGATCCAGCAATCCCTTTTCTGAGTATTAACCCCAAAGGCTTGAAAACATTTATCCAAAAAGATATTGCACACCAATATTCATAGCAGCATTATTCATGGCAGCATTATTCATGGTGGCCAGGATGTGGAAACAACTGAAGTGTCCTACAATAGATGATTGGATAAAGAAGCTGTAGTACATAAATACAATGCTATATTACTCAGCCACAAGAAGAGGTGAAATACTGCCATTTGCAACAACATGAATGGATCTTGAGATAATAATGCTAAGTGAAATAAGCCAGGAAATGATGAAAGCCACATGATATCACTTATATATTGAATATAAATCTAAAAGAAACAAATAAACATGACAAACAAACAGAGACGCATGGACATGAACAGTAGACTAGTGGTTGCCAGGCAGAGGGTAGTTGTGGTAAAAGAGGTTAAATACACAGTGATAGAAAGAAATCAAACTATGGGTGGTGAACACACAGTGCAATATCTATATGTATATGACTTACTATTGAATTGAACACATGAAACTCATTAGACTTCATTAATAAATGTCACAATAATAAAAAATAATAAAATAAAATTTTGTGACAAAAAAGAAAAAAGATAAAAATATGAATAATAAAATGGCAATAACTACATACTAACAATTATTACTTCAAATATAAATGATTTAATGCTTCCTCAATCAAAAGATAGCATGGCTCAATGGATAAGAAAACATGACCCTTACATATGCTGCCTATAAGAGACTCACTTCAGATTGAAATACACACACAGACTGAAAGTAAAGGGATGGAAAAAGACATTTATGAAAATATAACAAAAATATAAACAAAAAGCTGAGGTAACAATATTTATGCCAGACAAAATAGACTTTAAAACAAAGGCTACAACAAATGTCAAAGAAGAATCCTGTAATTTCACTGCTTTTATTTTGAGTTCCCAAAGAAACCCAAAACACTACTTTAAAGGGACATGTGCATCCATATGTTCATTGCGGCATTATTTACAACAGCCAAGATATGGAGGCAATCTGGGTGTCTATCAATGGTTGAGTGGATAAAAAAGAGATGGTACATATATACGATGGAATATTATATGGCCATAAAGAAAAAATTAAATCTTGCCATCTGCAACAACATAGATGGACCTGGAGGATATTGTGCTGAGTAGAATAATTCAGAAAGAGAAAGACATATGCCATATGATCTATCTCATTTATATGTGGAATCTAAAGACCGAAATAAACAAACAAACCAGAAACAAACACATAGATCCAGAGAATATTTTGATGGTTGCCAGATGGAAGGGGGGGGGGTAGGAAGTGGATAAAAATAGGAAGGGATTAAAAAGTATAAATTGCAGTTACAAAATAGTTATAGGGATGTAAAGTATGGCATAAAGAATATAGTCAATAATATTGCAATAACATGTATAATATCTGATGCATACTAGATTTATCAGGGTGACCACTCATAATTTATCTAAATGTGTAATCACATTGTTGTAAACCTGAAACTAATGTAACATTTTATGCTAACTTTAATTTTAAAATCATTTAAAAGAAACTTCTTAAGAACAATGGGAAATGAGTCCAGGTGGAAATTTGGATCTTCAGGAAGAAATGAAAAACTCTAAAGATAGTTCTGTAGACAAATAGAAAACAGTACTTTTTAAATTAATTTTTTAAAAATACACATGAATGTTTAAAGCAAAAAATAATTCCTTTTTGGGCTGTAAAATGTGCAGTTGTAATATATATGACAATTAAGGTCAGGCACATTGTTTAGTTTTGTTTGAAATGGTAAAATATTAACCTTAAGTAAACTTTGAAAAAAAAACTGATAATATATGTTGTAATCCCTCCTAAAAGCAACCACAAGAAAAGCAGAGAAGTATAGATAAAATAGACATTACAAACATAAAACAAGTAGTAAAATGTTAGACACAGGCCAATATTATCAATAATTACTTTGAAAGGAAATGGGAACTAAGTATCCCATTAAATAATAGAAATTCTTTGACTATATTTTTAAATAACAGGAGAGGATTCTGAGAAAATAGTAGAGTAGGAACACCAGAAATCTTTCTCTCTACCTAAACAAAAATTGCACTAGCAGAATCTAATCAACCTATTTTGAAACTCTAGTGTCTAATGCGACTTTCAACTTCTGGTAAAGACTTGGACAGTAAATTGTGGTTAATTCTGGTCAATTTTAGCTTTTGGCACATGAGTAGCCATCTAGCCTTAATCCCTAACCCCACAGCAAACAACTGTGCACGTATTCTTAGAGCAGTTTGCACACATGTTGCAGGACCCAGGGTAGGCAAAATAGATCCTATCATCCAAATATTAAGGCTTTATATACTGATTCTGATTCTAAACAAAGAGATGCAAAGAGGAGACAGCCATTGTTGTTGTACCTTCCATCACTGATGCAAGTCTGTCCCTCTCCTCTAGCTGACATGACTTCCAGGGAATTAAAGGACTGGTGCTCTTCTCCTTTTCTTCATGTTTATATTTTTCCCCTTCTGGGAGCCAAACTTTAAACACCAATACATTCAAAAGCAACCACGTATATGGGAAAAATTAGAAAGTCTCCATGTTTGCCAATGGGAAGGTGTAGGCTCATAAATAACTAAAAAGACTTAAATTTACACCTCAGGCTGATCATTAGCAAAGAGACGGTCTACGACAATTAAAAAAGAAAAAGCAATCTCTGGGAAAAGTAAAAAATTTAATTTCTAGAGTTACTACATTATTAAATTCCCATGTACGGTTTCAACAAAAAAATCTCAAAGCATACAAAGAAACAAGAAAGTATGACCCATTCAAAGGAAAAAAATAAATCAAAAGAAACTATCCCTGAAAAAGAGCTGATGTCAGAACTATTAGACAAAGATCTTAAAACAAGTGTTTTAAAGATGCTCAAAGAAGCAAAGGAAGATATGGAGAAAGCCAAGAAAATGATGTATGTACAAAATGGAAAAATTAATAAAAAGATAAAAACCTAAAAAGAAATCTAAAAATTTCCTGGAGCTGAAAACCACATTAACTAAAATTTTAAAAAATCACCTGAGAGATTCAAATGGAAGATATGAAAGGCCAGAAGAGAAAATCTGCAAACTTGAAAATAGGACAATGGAAATTGTCAAGTCTGAGGAACAGAAAAAAAAAGGACTAAAGAAATAAGAATAGAGCCTAAGGGATCTACGGGACACCATTAAGCAGACCAATACACACATGTAGTTGTTTCAGGAGAAGAAATAGAGAGACAAGGGTAGAGTGAGGAAAAAATGGCTGAAAATTATTGACAACTGACAAAAGATATGAATATAAAGATCCAAGAAACTCAACAAATTCCAAATAGTATGAGTTCAAAGAGTTCACACTGAAATATATAACTGAACTGTTAAAAGACCAAAGACAAAGAGAGGAGTTAGAAAGCCAAGAGAAGTGATTTGTCACCATAAAAGAAATCCTTAATAAGATAATCAGGAAATTTCTCATTGGAGGCCTGAAGGCAGTGGGTCAAAGTATTCAAAGTGCAAAAAAAAAAAAAAAAAAAAAAAAACTCAACCAAGTATCCTATTTCTGGCAAAACTGTCCTTCAAAAGTGAGGGAGATATTAAGGCATTAGCAGCTAAACAAAAACTGTAGTGTATTACTATTAGACCTGGAGTGCAAGAAATACTAAAGGATATCCTACAGATTGAAATAAAAGAACACTATACAGTAACTTGGAGATGTATAAAAAAATTAAGATCTCAATAATGATAAATGCTTGAGCAAGTATAAAAGGTACAGCTATTGTAACAGTGGTCTATAACTCCATTATTTGTTTTCTATATGATTTAAGAGGAAAATACATTTTTTTAATTATTAGTCTAAAAGCTGGGATTATTATAACTTGTTTGTAACTCCACATCTGTTTTCTACATAATTTAAGGGATTAATGTAACAAAAAATTATTAGTTTATGTTTTTGGATACACAATGTATAAAGATGTAATTTTGTGACATAAACAACTGAAAAGCGTAGGAATGGAGCTGTTAAAAAACAGAGTTTTTAAATGTTATTAAAATTAAGCTGATATAAATTCAAATCAAAGAGCTATAACTTTAAGATATTAAATTTAATCTCCATGGTAACCACAATGAAAATAGCTTAAAAATAAACAAAGAAGGAAATGATTAAGTTGTAGTGAATTTAAGCATTTCACTACAAAAAAAAATCAATTAACCACAAGTAATGAGGGGAAAAAAAAGCTATAAAGTATATAGTAAATAAATAGCAAAATGACAGAAGTTATGTTCTTTCTTATCAGTAATTTCTTTAAATTTTAATGAGTCTCTACTTAAAAGACTCACTTTAGATCCAAAGACACAAATAAGTTGAAAGTGAAAGATTGGTGTCATAGCCTAGGCTGTTATAACAAGTATTGTAAACTGGGTGGCTTATCAACAACGGAAATTTATTTCTCACAGTTTTTGAGGCTGGAAGTCAGAGATCATGGTGCCAGCATATTAAGGTTCTGCTGAGCACCCACTTTCTGATTTGTAGGTGGCTGCCTTTTCATTGTATCCCTACATGATAGAAGAGATAAAAAGGGAGCTCTCTCATGTGTCTTCTTAGAAGGGGATTAATCCCATTTATTAGGGCTCCACTCTCATGACCTAATTACCTCCCAGAGGCTTCACATCCTAATACACAGTAGGGGTTAGGATTTTAACACATTAAAGCCATAACATTATACTCCTCCCGACCCCCATTCATGTCCTTCTTACATACAAAATCATTCATTCCATTCCAACAACTCTCAAAGTTTTAACTCATTCCAGCATCAAATCTAAAACATTAAGTTCAAAGTCTCATATAAATATCATCTAAATCAGGTATGGATGACTCAAGGTATGATTCAAGGTATGAATTTTACTCAGGTACATACTCAGACTCAAGGTATGAGCCATCCTGAAGCAAAACTCCTTCCAATTGTGAACCTATAAAGCCAAATAATTTATGAGCTTCCTAAATACAACGAAGAAACAGGCATAGGATAGATATTGCCATTTAAAAAGAAACAAATAGAAAAGAAAGAAGGGGTGATATGTACCAAACAAACCTAAAACCTAGCAAGCTATTAAATGGCTTTAGATTGTATGACTACTTTTAACAATATGAATTCTCGCAATCTATGAACACAAGATATCTTTCCATATATTTGAGTTTCCTTCAATTTGTATTATCAATGTCTTATAGTTTTCAGTATACAGATTTTTGACCTTCTTTGGTGAACTTATTCCTAAGAATTTTATCATTTTTCGTGCTATTGTAAATGGCATTGTTTTCTTTCTCTTTCAGAATATTCTTTGTGCTACTTATTTCTGTATGTCAATTTTGTATCCTGTAACTACTGAATTTGTTGATTAGTTCTAATAACTTTTTGGTGGAGTCTTAAGAGTTTTCTATATACAAGATCATATCATTTGCAAACAGAGACAATTTTACATTTTTCTTTCCTTTAGATGCCTTTTTTCCTCTTGCTTGATTGCTCTGGCTAGGATTTCCAGCACTATGTTGAGTAAAAGTGATTAAGAGTGGATATTCTTATTCCTAATCTTAGAGAAATAGCTTTCAACATTTCACCATTGAGTCTTATGTGAGCTGCGAGTCTGCCATATACAATTCTTTTTATGTTGAGGTACATTTCTCCTATACCTAATTATTTTAGAATTCTTATGAGATTACATTAAATTTTGTCAAATCATTTTTTTACATCTATTAAGGTGATCATGTAGTTTTCATCCTTCATTTTATTAATGTGGTGTATCACAGTTTTTGATTTGTGTAATGTCAAAACATCCTTGTATCTCAGGGATAAATCACACTTGATCACAGTGTATGATCTTTTAATGTGTTGTTGAATTTGGTTTCTTAATATTTTATTAAGGAGATTTGCATCTATATTCATCAGAGATACTGATATGTAGTTTTCTTTTCTTGTAGTATTTTTATGTGCTTTTAGTTCAAGGTAATACTAGCCTTTATATAAGTTTGACTATGTTCTTTCCTCTTTGATTTTCTGAAAGAGTTTGAGAAGCATTGGTTTGGTAGAATTCACTAGTGAACTCATCTGATCCTGGGTTTTCTTTGTTGGTAGGTTCATGTTTACTGATTTAATCTCCTTACTATTAATTGCTCTATTTAGATATTGTTTCTTCATGATTCAGTCTATGTAGATTGTATGTTTCTAGGAATCAATACATTTGTTCTTAGTTAATCAATTTGCAGGCTTCTAATTATTCACGGTAGCCTCTTATGATCATTTGTATTTCTGTGATGTCAGCATTAATGTCTCCTCTTTCATTTACAATTGTATTAACTTTAGTCCTCTTTTTTTTCTTGGTTAGTCTAGCTATAGATTTGTCAACTTTGTATGTGTTAAACAAAAGCTGCTCTTAGTTTCACTGATCTTTACAATTGTCTACCTAGTTTCTATTTCATTTTTTTATGCTCTAATATTTATTATTTCCTTTTTATGCTAAATTTGAGCTTAGTGTGCTCTTTTTCTACTTTCTTGAAGTTTAATGGTAGGTTGTTTAACTGAGAGCTTTCTTTTAACTTGGTATATGCATTTATTGCTATAAACTTCCCTCTTAGAAATTTTTGCTGCATCCTATAAGTTGTTCTATGTGTTTCCATTTTCAATCATCTTAATATACTTTTTATTTCCCTTGTATTTCTTTTCTAATTTAATGATTGTTCAGAAATATGTTGTTTAATTTCCATGTGAATGTTCCAGGTTTCTTCCTCTTATTGATTTCTAGTTTCATACCATTTAAGTCAGAAAAGATACTTCACATGCTTTCTATCTTTTTGAATTTTTTGAGATATGTTTTATGGCCTATAATATAATCTAACCTAAAATGGTCTGAGTGCAGTTGAGAAGAATGTGTATTCTGCTGCTGTTGGATGGAATGTTCTGCATATATCTGTTAGGTTCATTTAGGCTATAATGTTGCTCAAATCCTTTTCCTTGTTACTTCTCTGTCTGGATAATCTAATCATTGTTGAGAAAGGGGTATTAGATTTCCAACTATTATGTATTGCTAATCTGTTTCTCCCTTTATGTGTGTTAGTATTTGCTTTATATATTTAAGCACTGTGCTATTGGGTACACATACATTCACAATTGTTACATCTTCTCGATGAATTGATTTTTTTAATTTATAATGACCTGCGTCCTCTCGTGACCATTTTTAGCTTACATTCTAGTTTGTCTAATACTGGTATAGCTACCCCTCATTAATTTTGTTTATTATTTGTTTAGGATATTATATTCCATCTCTTCAGTTTCAGCTTATTTGTGTCCTTAAAGCTAAAGTGAGTCTCTTATAGGCAGAATATTATTGAATCTTATCTTTTATTCATTAAGCTATATCTTTGTTTAAAGAGTTTAATCAATTTATGTTTAAAGTAATTGATTATTAAGGTCTTACTTAACAATTGAAATTTTTAAATTGTTTTCTGATTTTTTGTTGATCTTTTTTTCCATGCTTCCTCTCTTGCTGTCTTTTTTTTGTGATTTGTTGACTTTTGTGGTTGTATGTTTTGACTTATTTATCATAATCTTTTTTGTATCTACAACTGGTTTTTTCTTGTAGTTTCCATGAGGCTTATATTAAATATTTTATACTTTTAATATCTTACTTAAAACTGATAACTTTGACAGCATAGAAAACTTTATACTTTTATTTCTCTCCCTCACATTTTAGACTCTTGTTGTTATAATTTGCATATTTCTTATTTTGTGTATCCAGTGACAAATTATTGTAGTTATGGTTATTTTTAATTCATTTGTTTTTTAACTTTTAAACTAGAGTTGTAAGTGACTTATGTGCTGCCATTACAATATTACAGAAAATCTGACTTTGACTATATAGTTACCTTTACTGATGAATATTATACATTCATATATTTTTACAATGTTAGTTATCATCCTTTCATT
The DNA here is from genome assembly GCA_028627145.1 of Eidolon dupreanum. NCBI lineage: Eukaryota > Metazoa > Chordata > Mammalia > Chiroptera > Pteropodidae > Eidolon > Eidolon dupreanum. The sequence goes on from CM053507.1 coordinate 90,674,019, forward strand.
TCAGCTTGTAGAATATCCTTTAGTATTTCTTGTAAAGAAGATTTAGTGGTGATCAACTTCCTCAATTTTTGTGTTTGGAAGTCTTTATCTCATCTTTATTTCTGAAGGACAGTTTTGCTGGGTGTAGTATTCTTGATTGACAGGGTTTTTTCTCCACCCACCCACTATTTTGAATATCATCCCACTTTCTCTTGATCCAAAAAGTTTTTGCTGAGAAATCCACTGATAGTCTTATAGAAGTTCTCTTGTATGTTAAAAATTGCTTATTTCTTTCTACTTTCAACCACCTTCCTCCCCACACTCACACTTTAATTATAATGTGTCTTGGTGTAACCCTTTTTGGATTCTATTTATTTGAGGTCCTTTGAGCCTCATAAATCTGTATCTATATCTCTTTCCATGATTAGGCAGGTAATTGACCAGGCTCTGTGCCTGAGTAAGGCTGCAGGCTGTGTTTAGCAATTGGACATGGCCGTATGCTAGGTTCCGCTATTGGGTGGAGTTGTAGGCTGGGCTCCATGGCTGAGTGGTACTGTAGGCTGGGCTCCAAGGATGGTTAGAGTCAGTATTCAGACCTCTTGGTTATATGGAGCCAGCGGCTTTGCACAACAGTTAGGTAGAGCTGCCGGTGTGGCTCCATGCCTTGGGAAGTCTGTAGGTTGCGCTCTATGGCTGGTGGAGGTCTGTGACCACACTTCTTATAGGGGAGAGACTGGAGGCTGCACTGAGCAGTAGGATGGAACTGTAACCTTGCTCCATTCCTTATGTGATCAGCAAGATGTTCTCCAGAGGTAACGGGCATAGATGCATTCTTAAAGAAACTTTTGGTTCAGGCCAAAACAGTGCCATGTTTAAGCCAATCTCAACAAAATTAACTTATAATCTAATTAAAAAATAAAAATTATGAAGATAATACATGCAAAAAGTGAAAATACAAAAAACTATACAGCATGATAAATTATTAGGGAATGAACACCCATGTAATAATCATAAAGGTCAAGACATGGAAATTGGGTGCACTTAAGATATTTCTTGTACAAATTTATCACAACCTACTTTATAACACATACTAAGTAGGCCCGGGCAGGGCATAGTCACCAGCTGTCCTTGGCCTGCATAAGAGCCCCTCCCAGAAGCAACCCCAGAAGTAACACATCTGGCAACCAGCTTGAGACCACACCAGAACACCACCCAACCACCTCCACAAATGACACACCCAAAGCAAAGACTGGGCATGAACCAGAGCCCTGCTATAGCAAATCCTGTTCTATAGAGTCAGCCCTTACAGAACAGCTAGTCCTTAAAACCCATCAGCCTAAAGATCAAGCACTCCCATTGACATACCAAGAGCAATCAAGGCTCAGCTACAACAGAAGAGTACACACAACCCACACAAGGGACACACCTGGAACACTTGACTCAGGTGACCAAGGAAACTGTGCCATTGAATCCTATAGGACACCTAATACCTATGGCCACTATATTAAGACTGGGAGATATAGCAGCTCTACCTAATACATAGAAACAAATATAGGGTGGCAGCCAAAATGAGGAGCAAAAAAAAAACAAAAAACAAACAAACAAACAAACAAAAAACATGTCCCAAAAGAAAGATCAGAACAAAGCTTTGGGAAAAGAATTAAACAAAATAGAAATAAGCAATCTACCAGATGCAGAGTTTAAAACATTGGTTATAAGGATTCTTAATGATCTCCATGAGAACTTCAACAAAGAGATAAGAGACATAAAAAATTAAGATAGAAAACATAAAAAAGAACCAGTCAGAAATGAATAATACAATAACTAAAATTAAGAATACATTAGAAGGAACCAATAGTAGATTAGATGAAGCAGAGGACCAAATCAGTGATTTGCAAGGTAAGGTAGCAGAAAACACCCAGTCAGAACAGCAACAAGAAAAAAGAATTTTAAAAATGAGGATAGTTTAAGAGGCCTCTGGGACAACATCAAGGGTAGCAACATTCACATCATAGGGGTACCAGAAGGAGAAGAGACAGAGCAAGAAATGGCAAACCTATTTCAAGAAATAATGATGGAAAATTTCCCTAACCTGGAGAAGGAAATAGGCATACAAGCACAGGAAGTGCAGAGAATTCCAAGAAAGATGAACCCCAAAAGGCCCACACCAAAATAAATTATAATTAAAATGCCAAAGGTTAAAGACAAAGAGAATCTTAAAAGCAGCAAGAGAAAAACAGTTAGTTACCTACAGGGGAGCTCTCATAAGACTGTCAGCTGATTTCTCAACAGATCTGGCTTTGTAGAGCGGAAGGGATTGGGAAGAAATGTTCAAAGTAATGAAAAACAAGAACCTACAACCAAGGTTACTCTACCCAGTAAATCTATCATTTAAAATTAAAAGACAGAAAAAGAGCTTCTCAGAAAAAGAAAAAGCCAAAGGAGTTCATCATCACCAAGCCAGTACTAGATGAAATGTTGAAGGGACTTCTTTAAGAAGGAGAAGAAAAAAAAATGACTAAAAAATATGGATAATAAAATGGCAATAACTACATATCTATCAACGATTACTTTAAATATAAATGGATTCAATGCTCCAATCAAAATACAAGGTGGCTGAATGGATAAGAAAACAAGACCTTACACATGGTACCTACAAGAGACTTACTACAGATCAAAAGACATAAACAGACTAAAAGTAAAAAGATGGAGAAAGATATTTCATAAAAATGAAAACAAACAAAAAGGGTAGAAATACTTATACCAGGCAAAATAGATTTTAAAACAAAAGCTATAATAAGAGACAAAGAAAGACCCAGTTATCCCATCTCTGAGTACCTATCCAAAGAAATCCAAAACTCTACTTCGGAGGAACATAAGAATCCAAATGTTCATTGTGGCATCATTTATAATAGCCAATATATGAAAACAACTTAACTTTACATCAATAGATGAATGGATAAAGAAGAGGTAGTACATATACACGATTGACTATTACTCAGCCATAAAAAAGAATTAAATCTTGTCATCTGTAACAATATGCATGGACCTTGAGGGTATTATGCTGAGTGAAATAATTCAGCAAAAGACAAATACTATATGATTTCACTTATCTGTGAAATCTAAAAAACTAAATAAATGAATAAACAAAACAAATAAATTTGTAGATATAGAGAACATTTTCATGATTGCCAGATGCGAGGTGGTTAGAGGAATGGGTGAAAGGGGGAAGGGATTAAAAAGTACAAATTGGTAGTTACAAAATAGTCATGGGATTTAACGTACAGTATAGGGAACATAGACAGTAATATTGCAATAACTATGTATGGTATCAGATGGGTACTCAATTTCTTTGGGTGATCAGTTTGTAAGTTATATAAATGTCTAATCACTATGTTGTACACCTAAAACTAATATAATATCGTATGCCAACTTTAATAAAACAAAAAATTATTTTAAAAAACATAATAAAGGCCACATATGACAAACTCTTAGATATTTAGAAATCAGACTCAGATGGATTAAATTCAGATAGCATAGTACCAAAGGTTTTCTTTTGTATCCTCTGAGAATACACTCCTGGGAGTATCTTTCAGTAATGAGATGTCCCTCCAATGCTTTCGGCTGAGAAATGTGTATTTTGATGTTATTATTTGGCCTTTCTATGTATGTAAAACAAATATTATGGTTACTCATATGTTATGAGAGGCTGATGTGGTAATTTACTAGAACACATCCAAGACATCTACAAATTAGCATAGCTTTATTAACTTCAGTAGTTCTAGGTAGCAGAACGATATCAAATATTTATTGGCCAGTTGAGTTAGAGTTAATACAATAACTAATGCCTGGGTGCACATTTTAGGAAAAGTATAACTATCAATTAATCAATTAAGATAATTTATTACTTCTAGTTGACCAAACTTATTCATAGGATTGATTCTCTAGGTTAGGCCTAGGGTAGATACAAAGAGGAGTCTAAATGTTTCATAATATTATTAATTATGCTGTGGAAATAAGCAAAGAAAGAAAGACCAACCAAACAAGAACAGCAAAGACTATTTATTCAGAGCCAACTATCATAATGAAATACTTATTCCACTACTTTTCGAAATTTATTTAACCAAATGATAAAAGTTAAGAAGCCCCTATTGAGGTTAATCAAAAGTAAAAATAAAGAGCTACATGTCATTGGGAAAATATATGTTTCTCCTTAACTAAGTAAAAATATTTGCACTGACTTAAAGATTGTTGGAAATAATACAGAAAAACAATATAGTAACAAAGTAACATGTGTTCCTTTATCATTAAAAACTGTTGCACAATAAATCAATGAATAGAATGAGTACAGATACTACTTTATTTGAAAACAATTATTTTCATTATTCATAGATGAGCTACTGAAGCAAAAAAACTAAAGTCAGGAATGCATGAAAATATACAGGATGATAATGATAAGGTAATTTTTTTATTAGAATAATCTTTAAAATACCAGAATCTTTGATACCTTAAAATGAGATGACTAGTGGTTGTAAACAAAACAGAGGTTTACTGAGCATCATAACAAGTACATAAAAGAGTTGCTGAATATAAAATGTTACATATTTGTCTTCCAAAAGATAGGTATTCTAAATTTGGTGATGCATTCTCAGATGATAAGTAACTATTCAACAAATATTTTTAAAGTAATTAACATTTTAATTTTTCTCTTAATATAAATATGATATTTAACTATGTGAAAGCAATTGCTTTTCAAAAGGAAATCATGCAATGCAGATAGAATTTTGAAAACTTATCTGGGTTTCCATATATCCTGAAATGATTTTGGGGGACAAAACTTATATGAATAACATATTAAAAAATCTTATGTATGCACATATTTTATTAAAACTTGGAAACAGAATTTTCTCATAGAAAAATATTTCAGAGAATTTCAATGAGGTTTAAGCCTATTTTTAAAAAAATATAAAAATTCAGTACATTCTGTTTAGTTTGCAAGAGCAGCTCATTGACATCAAAACATATGATAGTTTACTAGGTAAATGTTTTTTTAAATCCTTTGTAAATTAGTAGTTAGTATTTAAAACAAAGTGCCATAATTTTATAAATGTACTCAAGGATACACTTTTTTATTTCAATGAGTGTGTATTTGAGGAAAAGATGACCTAATACAAAACACAGAGAAAAACCAACCAGAGATATAGGAATAAAAAAATGTTATCGCAGAAGCTAAGGAGGCAATGAATTTCAGAGTATAGTCAACAGTGTCAAATGATATAGTTAATTAAGGTAATAATTGGCAAATGGGCTTTGGAATTGGTAATTAGGATATGAGTAGTGATCTTGGTGAGAGAGCAGTGTCAAGGAAATGGATGGGGCAGAAGCAGATCCAGTTATGACTCGAAATTCCCAACTCCTCCTATTCCCAGCATACACCCTGACTCTGGCTAGCCTAGTTTGCTCTCCATTCCTTAAAATATGCCTTATGCTTTAAAGCCCTTCATGCCTTTGCCTTTAATCATGTTGTTCCTTCAGTCCACAAATCTTACCACTCATTCTCTGCTTATTTAATTCTCTGCTTTAAGAATCAAGGGAAATGTCATTTCTTTGTAATGTCTTCTCTTAGTCTTCTAAGTTTCCTTCTTTTTGTTCACTTATACCTTGCTTATATTCTATTTTAATATTTAACCCAGTCTGAGCTGCTCTACATACAGTTGTGTAAGTGGTTTTACTCTGTGGATTGATAGTTCCGTAAAGGCAGGATTATTTCTTATTTTTCTATGCAACGCCTTTCCCAATCTCACCCCTGTTGAGGGCTCCTTTCTATTCAATGTTTGACTCAGTGATTTGTCTCTTATAATCACTCTACAAATGTTGATTTAATGTAATGGAAATTTCTGCTACCAATTCAACAAGCATTCTTAGAGGGCCTATATTATCTGGAACTATGAAAGATTTGCAGTATAGAAAGTCAAAAAGAAAATTAATTCAGCTGAGAATAAACAAGACTTTCATGAAGAAAAGCTGAACAAACATCCAAGTGAAGCATGATTAATAGCCCTTTGTCTTATAAGGACAGTAATTATTTTGCAGGTCAGAAAGTTGCAGATAACTTCATGGAGGGAATCAGACCTCATGTAAAAATTGAATAGGATTTGGACAGAGGAATTGATGAAAGAGGGCATTTTAGATGAGTAAATTCTGAGTAAATATTCTGAGTTATGATTTAATTCTAGTGCATCAAGGAATAGCAAAGTGATGAGTATGTCTCTGGAGATGAATTCTTAAAGGTAAATGGTAAAAAATAAAGTCATGGGTGATATAACCCCAGTCTATGGAGACCTGGGGATTCTAAGATAAAGGAAAAAGACTTGGTTTGGAGAGTAATGAGACAAAAACATTTCCAGTCCATAAGAGCATATCTATAATAGAAAAAGGATGGATATGGAATACCAATTAAAGAGTTCTGTTATGATGCATAAGTAAAACTAAAGAAAATAATGACAGAGATGGTGCAGAGGAGGAATTTATAGAATGGTCAGATTTTTCAAAGGGAGTAAAGGAGGAGAATGTGACTGCATTTTCGCCTATATTCCACAAATCCAAATCTCTCTTCAAATCCTGTTCAACTCTCACTTCCTCCATTGAGTGATCAATATGAATTTTTTTCTCTCCACTATAGTTTTCAAGTGTGTATGATGGGGGGGGCAGGTGGCGGGGGGTGGGATGGAGGGATCTCAAGTGTGTAAAAACCAACAACATGATCCTATCCTTAATCTGACTTTAGTGATATCCATTTCCTTTAACCCCAGAATAACAAGTTTTTCTGCCTTGGGAATTCACACAGGCATTTCTGGACTATCCTGTGTACTCAATTTGTGATATTTTTCTTCTCGCAGACTTGACCTACTGTGCCTGTGCTAGTTTTCGAGAGAAAGCACAGATAAGATGAATAAAGAAGACTTTTTTTTTCTTTTTATACATGGGAAAATTAGAAGAGAGAATTAGACACACTCTAATTTAGAATCTCATTGACCTATGATTACTATCTCAGCCAAGAAGTCAGGAATGGCTCAGGAAAATCATTCCTTGACAACTGAGTTTATCCTCATAGGATTTACGGGTCACCCGTGCTAAAGATCCTTCTGGTTTTAGTGTTCTTTGCCACTATGGTGGGGAATCTAGGCCTTGTGGCATTGATTTTTATGGAGCATTGTCTTCATATGCCAACGTACATCTTTAGGGGTAACCTGGCTCTGATGGATTCCTGTTATTCCTGTGCCATTACTCTAAAGATGTTAGAGAACTTATTTTCTGAGGACAGAATGATCTCCCTCAATGAATGAATGATACAATTTTACTTTCTCTGCCTTGCTGAATCTGAAGATTGCTTTCTCCTGGAGGCAATGGCTTATGATCACTATATGGCCATATGTAAGCTCACTGCAGTACCACACCAAGATATGAAAAGAATCGGGCATTCAGATGATTACAGGGACCTTAATAGCTAGTAGTAACCTGCATTCCATGATTCATGTTAGAGATTTTGTCAAGGTTAACTTTCTGCAGGTCTACTGAAACTGACTACTTTTTTTGTGATATTCTTCCACTCCATAAACTCTCATAAAGATCCTTATATCAATGACATAATGACATATTTTTTCAATGCCAATTCAAATCTTGACCATTGCTACTGTCTTGATCTCTTATCTTTGCATCCTAAGATATTAAAATTTTCCCATTATTTCTGGCAAACAATATCTCTGTATTAATAGTATTTTAATATTTGTTTCTGTTATTTAAAATTGATCAACATTTAAATGTAATATTCTCATCTGTATTGATTTTGTATCATGATCTTTATGCTTAGTTTTTTAGAATTTCTTAATCTGAGCTCTACTATTAATCAATAATTTTTTTCTCTTTTTCTTCTTTCTCCTCCTCCTCCTTGCTTTCCACTTCCTCTTTCTTATTTTTTTTTTTTTTGAAAGTTTAAATATTTGCACTTCACTCTTGATTCTGCCTGGAATTTAGTAGAATATGGCATGAATTGAAGACGTAACTTTATTTGGCTTGATTCTCCAAAAATCATCCATAGGTTGATTTAACTCAAGTAAACATCCAGGGAGGAATTCTTTGGAAACCTGAAAAAATAATTCTAAAGTTTTTCTAAAAAATTAATTATTAATAGAACAAATAAACTTGATATATTATATTAAAATGTATGATGAAGTTCTGATAATTAAAATAATTTGGTTTTACAGAAAGCAACAAATTAACAAATAAAACAAACTCATAGACACAGACAACAGAAGGGCAGTTACCAGAGGGATAGCGGGGTGGGGAGAGAGCAAAGGTGATCAAATTTATGATGATAGAAGGAGATTAGACTTCATGTGGTGAGGACACAATGAAATATACAGATGCTGAATTATAGAATTGTACACTTGAAACTTACATGTTCTTAACCAGTGTCATCTCAATAAACTTAATAAGAAAAATTTGGTTTTAAATAGAGAATCAGTAGATATATCAATTGAAAAAGTCAGATTGTCTACATTTTATTACTCCTATATAAAATAATAAGAGCATCACAAATCAATATGGAAAGGATTGATTACTAAATGGACCACGGTAAACTGGTTAATTATTTTTCTCTTTTGTGTTAAATTTATATTTCTTCTTATTCAGAGAAACTTTATAAACATAATTTATATTTTTTTCTTTTCCCATTGCTTAAATTTTTATATATAGCACTTTTACTGAACTGGGATTCATTTTAGAATGTTGTGAAGTGATAATTAAAATTTGATTTTTTTATAGATAACCAGTAGTTCAAAAGCATTTATTTACTAATTATTCCCTTTCACTGATTTCTTATACCGCTTTTAGTTCATACACAACCATACACTCACAGGCACTGGCATGTGCACAGAGTCTATTTCTAGTCTGTCTAGTTTGCTTAACAAAAACAAAACAGATAGTTCCAATCTCTACACTTATAGTAGGGAAGAGACATTTTAAGAAGTAATTAAACTAAGAAAAAAAAAGAAGTAATTAAACTAAGCAGAAATATGTTCTATGATTGGGAAAGATTCTTCTGTCTCTATAATCTGAATGCTAAAATTCTATAACGTTCAAATATAAGATTCTCTATTCTATTCTTTCTATTCTTTCTTTTTATGTGACTCCACATATTTTTATGGCTTTTAATATCATCAATATGAAGATGACCCAGAATGTATATTTCCAGTTCTGACATGTCCTCTAATCTCTAGATTCACGTATTCAAATGCCAAGCAGTACATAATTATTTGAATGCCTCAAAGATGTCTCAAATTTAACATGATCAAAACAACTCTCAAATTTTCCCATAAATGTGGTTCTTCCCGGTCTTCTCTGTCTTGATGGTAACATCTTTTAACCAGTTGAGCAAGGGAGAAATTAGAAGTAATCCTCCATCTCTCTGCTATCACATCCAAACTTTCACAAAATCTGTCAGCTCTGCTTCGAAATATATCTGCAGTGTGCCCAGATCTTTCCATTTATACTCCATTTACACAATTCCATGCTATTATCTCTCACACTTTATCAAATGCTTCAGACTAGTTTCCCTCTGTTGCTCTTTTTCTAACTTTTAAATTTTTATTCAGAAACCAACTGAAAAAATAGTACTAAAGGTGCATTCTAAAATGGCTAGTCTTCTGCCCACCAAGACCTATGCATTTTAGTTACAGTCACATTTTAATTTTTAAAGCTATTTTGCTGAAAATTTACCTTTATATTTGCTAGTATGTTTATTTGGGGTAACATTGGTCAATACAGTTATATATTTTCAGGTGTACGTTATAATTGGACATCTATATATTCTATTGTATGATTACCACCCAGAGACCAGTTTCCTTCAGCTACCACATATTTGATCTTCTTTACCCACTTCGCCCTCCCCCAAACTCCTTATATTTGACTCCCTTTACCCTGTTTACCTCTCCTCTCCTCCCCTACTTCCTAACCTCTAGTAACCATTAGTCCATGTCCATGTCCCTGAGTCTCTGTTTGTCCTGTTCCTTTGTTGCTTTTAGGTTTATATCCTACATATAGGTGAAAAAATTTTCAATTTTTTCAGTCTGGCTTATTTTACTTAGCATGATTATCTCGAGGCCCATTCATGTCACAAATGGCAGGATTTCATCTCTTCTTATGGCTGAGTAATATTCCATTGTATATATGTACCACCACTTCTTTAGCCAATCATCTCTCGTAGGACACTTCAGTGGCTTCCATGTTCTGGCCACTGTGAATAGTGCTGCTATGAACATCAGTGTGCAAATATCTTTTGAGATATGAGTTTTCAAGTCTTTGGGGTAAATACCCAGCAGAGGGATTACTGGATCATATGGTAGATCAATTCTTAGTTTTTTGAGGAACCTCCGTATTATTTTCCATAGTGGCTGTACAAATTTGCAGTCCCACCAGCGGAGCGTGAGGGTTCCTTTTTCTCTGCATCCTCTACAACACTTGTTATTACTTGTTCTGTTGATTATAGCTATTCTAACAGGTGTGAGATGGTATCTCATTGTGGTTTTGATTTGCATTTCCCTAATAGCTAGCGATGTTGAGCATCTTTTCATATATTTGTTGGCCTCTGTATATCCTCTAGGGAGAACTATCTGTTCAGGTCCTCTGCTCATTTTTTGATTGGATCGTTTGTGTTTTTTTGTTTTTTGTTTTTATTGAGTCATATGAGTTCTTCATATATTTTGGATATTAGGCCCTTATTGGAGGCATTGCTTGCAAATATATTTCCCATTCAGACAGTTGTCTCTTTATCTTGTCAACGATTTCTTTTGCTAAGCAGAAGCTTTTTAGTTTGATATAGTCCCAATCATTTATTTTTGCTTTTACTACCCTTAGTTTTGAGGTCAAATGCATAAAATCCCCTTTAAGTCTAAGGTTCTTGAGTTTAGTTTCTACGTTTTCTTCTATGCATTTTATTGTTTCAGGTCTTATATTCAGGTCCTTAATCCATTCTGGGTTAATTTTGGTGTGTGGTAATAGACAACATTCTAGTTTCATTCTTTTGCAGGTGGCCTTCCAATTTCCCAGTATCATTTATTGAAGAGGCTTTCTCTTCTCCACTGTATGTTTTTGGCTTTTTTGTCAAAAATCATTTGCTCAAATAAACCTGGGTTTCTTTCTGGGCTCTTAATTCTGTTCCGCTGGTTCATGTGTCTTTTTTGCTGCCAAAACCATGCCATTTTTATTATTGTCGCTCTTAATTTGAAGACAAGCAGAGTGATACCTCCAGTCTCATTCTTTTTCTGAGGATGGCTTTGGCAATTAGGGGTCTTTGGCGCCTCCATACAAACCTGATGATTTTTTTGTTCTATGTCTTTAAAAACTGCCAATGGGATTTTGATGGGGATTGGATTAAATCTGTATAATGCTTTGGGTTATAAGGTCATTTTAACTATATTGATTCTTCCAATCCAAGAACATGGAATATATTTACATTTCTTTGTAACTTTTCTAAGATCTTTTAATTATGTCTTATACTTTTCATAATATAGGTCCTTCACATGTTTTGTTAGATTTATACCTAGGTATTTTATTCTTTTTGTTCCAATTGCAAAAGGAATTATTTTTTCCACTTCATTTTCTGATACTTCATTATTAGAATATAGGAAATTATTAGAATATAGAATATGGATTTTTGAACATTGATTTTGTATCCAGAAATTTTACTGTATTTACGTATTGTTTCTAGTAGTGTTCTTGTGGGGTCTTTCAGGTTTTCTATATAGAGAATCATGTCATCCGCAAATAGTGCCAGTTTGACTTCTTCACTTCCTATTTGGATGCCTTTTATATCATTCTCTTGTCTGCATTCACTAGGATCTTCAATGTTACATTGAATAACAGTGGAGATAGTGGACATTCTTGCCTTGTTCCTGATCGTAAAGAAAAGATTTTTAGATTTTCATTATTAAGTATAATGTTGGCTGAGCGTTTGTCATATATGGCCTTTGTTATGTTACAGTACTTTCCTTCTATACTGATTTTGTTAAGTGCTTTGATCATAAATGGATGCTGTATCTTGTAGAAATTTTTTCTGCATCTATTGATAAGATAATATGATTCTTATTTTTTAATTTGTTTAAATGTGGTGTATCAGATTAATTGATTTGTGTATGTTGAACCATCCCTGTGCCCCTGGGATGAAGCCCACTTCCACTTGATATATAATTTTTTTAATATGTTGCTGTATTCAGTTCACTAGTATCTTATTTAGGATTTTTGCATCTATGTTCATGAGAGATATTAGTCTGTAGTTTTCTTATTTTGTGTTATCCTTACCAGGTTTTGGTATCAGAGTAATATTGACCTCATAAAATGAGTTGGAAAGTATTGCCTCCTCTTCGATTTTTTGGAAGATTTTGAGGAGAATAGGTATTAAATCTTCTTTGAATGTTAGGTGGAATTCCCTGGTAAAGCCATCTGGTCCTGGACTTTTACTTTTTGGTATCTTTTTGATGATTGTTTCCATTTCCATACCGCCGATCGATCTATTTAGATTTTTCAGATCTTCTTGATTCAGTCTAGGAAAGTTGTATTTTTCTAAGTACGGGTTCATTTCTTCTAGGTTATTAAGTTTGGTGTTACATACTTTTTCTTGTATGATCTTTTGTATTTCTGCAGTGTCTGTCATAACTTTCCCTCTTTCATTCCTGATTTTGTTCATTTGTGTCCTTTCTCTTTTTTTTTTTTGTGAGTCTAGCCAAGGGTTTGTCAATTTTATTAACTTTCTCAAAGAACCAGCTCTTTGTTGCATTTATTTTTTCTATTGTTCTTTTGTTTTTAATTTCATTGATTTCTGCTCTAATTTTGATGATTTCTTTCCTTCTGTTGACTTTAGGTTTCATTTGTTCTTCTTTTTCTAGTTTTTTTTTTTTTTTTTTTTTTTTTTTGATGAAGCATTAGGTTATTTATTTGGGCTCATTCTCGTTTTTGGAGGTAGGCCTGTAATGATATGAACTTTCCTCTTAGGACCGCTTTTGCCATGTCCCAAAAGTTTTGATATGTTGTACTATCATTATTATTTGTTTCTATGTATCTCTTGATCTCTCTTTTTATTTCTTCTCTGACCCAGTTATTCTTCAGTGGCATATTGTTTAATCTTCATGTATTTGTGGTTCTTCCTGCTTTTTTTTTTTTTACAGTTTATCTCTAGTTTTAAAGCATTATGATCAGAGAATATGATTGGTATGATTTCAACCCTCTTATATTTGTTGAGGCTATCTCTGTGTCTCAATATGTGGTCAGTCCTTGAAAATGTTCCATGTGCACTAAAGAAGAATGTATAAGCAGCTGTTTGGGAATGAAAAACTCTGTAAATGTCAATTATGTCCAGTTGGTCTAATGTGTCATTTAAGAATGTTATTTCCTTATTGATTATCTATTTTAATGATCTGTCCATATCTGACAGTGTGGTATTTAGGTCCCCTACTATGATAGTGTTTTGTTCTGTTTCTCCCTTTAGTTCTGTTAGTAATTGCTTTACATATTTTGGGGCTCCCTGATTGGGAGCATAGATATTAAAAGTGTTATGTTTTCTTGGTATATGATTTCCTTTATCATAATGAAGTATTCTTCAGTATCTTTCTTTACTTTTTTTATTGTGAAGTGTATTTCATCTGATATTAGTACTACTACTCCCATTTTTCTCTGAGTGCTATTTGCTTGAAATATGATTTTCCACCCTTTCCCTTTGAGTCTATATTTGTCTTTGGAGCTGAGATGTGTCTCCTGGAGGCAGCATGTGGTTGGGTTTTGTTTTTTGATGCAATCTGCAACTCTGTGCCTTTTTATTGTTGAGTTCAGCCCATTTATATTTAGGGTGATTATTAAAATATGAGGTCTTCTCAAACTTTTTTTATCTTTTTCTTTCTGGTAGCTCAGTGTTTCCATTGTTTCCTCGTCCTTGTTTGTCTGTTTTTTTTAAATTTTGGTCGGGTTTTGTGGGTTTTTCCTCTGTTTTTTCTTGTTTTATGTCATATACTTCAGTTCTGAATCTTTGGCACATGGTTATCATTATGAATATGTAAAGGATAGTTATATGTACAGTGGTCTATTTTCTTCTGCTCGTGCCTTATTTCCATTCCAATTTGCAAATTTGGATCTTTGAATCCTCCCCTTTTCAGTCATTGTTGTCTTAATTTGTCTGTATGTAGGCTGAACATTCATTACTATGCTTGCTATAACAAATCCCTTCTTATTGTTTAAACTTATAATGCCCTGTTCTTAGTAATGGTTGCACCCCTCTGCTTCTATCTGCCTAGTAGTCGTCTTTCTCCTAATTACGTATTTTTTTATTCATTTTGTTTTTAGTGAGCTGACCCCTTACAGTATTTCTTATAATGCAGGCCTCGTAGCAAATTTCCTCAATTTTTGTATGTCTGGAAAGGTCTTTATTTCTCCTTCTTATCTAAAGGAGGGCTTTGGTGGATACATTAGTCTTGGCTAGTAGTTTCTTTCATTTAATAGTTTGAATATTTGATTTCACTCATTCTGGCTTGTAAGGTTTGTGCTGAGAAGTCCTACGATAATCTAATGGGTTTTCCTTTATAGGGTAACATCTTCTTTTTTCTGGTCGCCTTGAGAATTCTTTCTTGTTGTTCATTTTCAATAATTTTAATACAATGTGTCTTGGCAAAGGACTTTTTGGATTGAGATAACTGGGTGTTTCGCTGACTTCTTGAATTCCAAGGTCCACCTCATTCTTTAGATTTGGGAAATTCTCGTCAACTACTTTCTGAAAATACTTTCTAATTTCTGTTCCTTTTCCTCCTTTTCATAAATACCTATTATTCTTATGTTTTCTTTCCTGATGGTATCAGCTATTTCTTGTATTTCTCTTTCATTAGTTTTCATCCTTTGATTTATCTCTTCTTCCTTGTGATTTATTTCTAGATTTCTATCTTCTATATCACTGATTCTTTCCTCCATTTGGTCAACTCTATTTCCCAAGATCGATATTTCATTTTTTATCTCTTGTAGTGTGTTCTTTATCTCCAGAAGTTCTATTAGATTCTTCTTGAGTATTTCAATCTCCTTGCTAAATAACTCATTCTGCTGATCTAGTTGTTTCTTCAATTCCTGGAATTGTTGATATGAATTGTATTGGATCTCATTGAGTTTTTTCAGAAGTACCATCTTGAATTCTCTGTCATTGAATTCACATATTTCTATGTCTGTAAACTTATTTTCTGGAGATTTTTCTCTTTTTTTTCTGAGATGCGTTGTCATCTTTGTTGTTCATTGTGTTTAATGAGCTATATTTCTCCGCCTGAGCATTAATGGAAGTGTATTCTGCTTTTTTTCCTGAAAGATTTATTATATAAAGGCCTCCCTTTAGCCTGTTGCAAAGAAGAAGTTTTTCTTTTGGTTTGCAGTAGGTGGCATCTAATCCTCTTGGATCCTTGCTTTATAGAAAGTCTTAATAATACCTTTTTTTTCTTATAAATATCCAATCTTGCTTGCTACACTCAGTCTCAGTGTTAGCAACAGTTTCAGTAGCATTTGCTCAGAATCCCGGGGCTCAGTAGTGTTCGGTCTCAGAGGATGTGGTGGAGGGGCACTCTGGTTGGGGTATGGAGGATGCCACTCAGCTTCATGTTTTGCCACCATAGCTGGTAATAATCAACTATTGTTGCTCTGCCATCCCTACTTCTCTACCATCCCCACTTCTCTGATTTCTGCCTGATGCCTGGGCACTGCCACCAGCCATGTGAAATTAACGTCTCTCCAAGGCAAGGCTGTTCAGGGAACCCAAAGCACCTTCTTCCTTCTCCCTCCTCCTACAGGGAGCTCTAGCTGTGAGAGGTAGCTTCTTTGTTTCTCCCAGTCTACTGCCCGACTCTCAGGGTTCTGTACTGTGGTAGTTCTTATGTACAGACCCTACGCTCAGATGTGCTGGTGTGCAGTTTGGGTGATTTTTGTTGAGTTTTAGATGTTCAGCTTATTGTTGTTTCAAGGAGAGATATCTGGAGATGTTTCTCACTCCACCATATTTCTGACATTCCTCCTACTTATTTCTTACAATAAGTTCTGGGGAATGTGTCACCCCCAAGCACCAAACTTGGGTCTTTTTCTTTTCCTGCAAAGCCTTTCAAGGTTCTTAGTGGCACAACCTGCAGTCACCTCTGTTGCTGCGAGTCTCAATACCATACTATATTTATCTTCCCCTGCCTCTTAATTCCCTTCACCTTCACCAATATCTCTGCAGGTCCAAGTAAATAACATAGTGAAATAATCCAAATTTAGATTCCTGGGGAATCTGAGATTCTCATCATCATGCCCTTTTCAGGCCATAATTGTTGTATTTGTTAGTTTACTGTCAAAACTGAGCAAAGGGGTATCAACAGATGCCTGTAGATCACTTAAATGCCAAAAGTATTTTTTCTGCCCCCACAACAGCCAGACCTCTTTCTAATAACAGGGCCAAATGCCCCTGAAAGTCTTGTGACTTCTTTTCTAGCCTGGTGATTTCCTGGAAAAAGAAATCCAAAGTGACTAGGAGGCAACTGTAGCTTTACATATGATGGGATTCTTGCTGTGTCCCCTGATAAGAGCATTTACCCTCTGAAAACAAGGATCTCTGAACCCATACAGCTTAGGAATTTGGGAATGTAGAGTGCAAATTCTCTAAGAGAGTCACTTGGAGAGCTCTTGGGCCCAGGTACTCAACCTCCTGAGGATATGGCACCACGTAATGGTCATAGATTTCTGGTGGTTGCTGCACTCTGGAAGATGTAGTCCTGATACCTCAACTATACCTTTGAAAGGCTATTTCATCATTTATCAAGCCATTAGCCTTTGGGTGATGTGAAAAAGTATGGAACTGTGTAGCATGTTTATACTTTTTATATAACAGCCTAGATTGCAAATTATTTAAAATGTAAGTTCTTTCTCCCAACCAGATTATGAGCTTCTTGTCAGAAGCCATAGTAAAAACTAAGAACTTTGTATCACTGCCATGTTTACATCCTATGCCCACTCTACATATTGTTTTTTACAATACCCTGTATATTGTAAGTACTTGATTGAGGGTAAACAAAATTGAAAATCTAGCAATCAGTAGAGCATATACTGAGGATCTACTTCAGTTTGTTGTCAGGAACCCAAAAGACATATAACATCATCAGTGACTTAAGTAAAGAAATCAAGAGACATACAAGTCACACTTGATAAAGATGCAAATGTATAGCAAAAGTAGGTAAGTATCATGTTGATCAGAAAAAGGAAAAGTCAATTCAGTTTAGAAAACTTAGAAAAGCCCTTGTGGAGGAGATCAGATATGAGCACAAGGATGAGTAAAATTAGGATTGAAAGAGAGGAAGAAGATGTTTTTGACGAGGGAAACATGAGCAAATTAGTTAAAGCAAGTGCACAGAGGAACAGTGAAGGGATACATGTTGCCAAGTGCCCGGAGGTGAGTGGAGAAAAACAAGGTGATGGATAAGACACAAGTAGACCGTGGAGTACCTGGAATATCAAAAATAAGGGAAATAGATTTGGTTCAAAAACCAAGGAGGGACTACTATAAATTCTTTAGCGGGGGAGTGTCATTTTTTTCCACTTATTAAACAAATATTTTTTGAGCACTACAAAGTGCCAGACATTGTTCAAGGTGTTGGAAATGATGGGATGAACATAACAAAGAAATCCCTTCACTCTTATGTCTGTAGCTAAAGATGGGAGTAAGGAGGGAGTGACTGATCATAGATGTACTAACAAATAAATATATAGCATATTGAAGAGTGATTACTGGAATGAAGGAGGTGAAAACAGGGTAAGAAAGATAAATGCAGCTGAACGAAAAAGAAAGAACAAATTCAGTAATTCATATGTGGGATTAAATAATATCCAATTTTCCAGTGAGGGTTTTGCAAGACATGGGATAAATTCAACTCACAAAGTGAAGAAATTGGTGACCCTGGCTAAACCAACCACATCTTTTAGTCTTCTCTCCAAATCCTATTCATTTTTCATAAACCATATTAATTCCTTCAGTAACAGGTCAAACCAACCTGAGACTCTTTCCTGCTGGTTTTACATTTCATTCACAGAATAAAGAACAGAGCTGTAAAAGTGAGGTCATTTACATAAGAATCAGCTAGATGATCATCAAATGACCTTAGTAACTTTAGTAAAGGTCATTTGCTTTAACCTCATTGTCTCACAGGTCATCTTTAATCAATCTCATGTCCTTTTTATGCTTTGGGGACTGAATCTCCCCATAGAAATATAAGGATGTCATTGCAGGAAAATCTCTTTAGCATTGATGGAAAATTTTAACTTTGCATTATAAGGAACATAATTATTGACACTGATCAACAGTCTCACAGATTTTCTTTGCTTTAATCACGAATGCCTTAAAGACCAAAATTTATATTCTGAAATCCTATGAGAACTAAACATCGTGAAGAAAACAATGAGGTGTTACAAAACTCCCAGTGAAATCTAGGTAAAGGAAGTATTCTAATTTATTTTTACTTGTAGTATTAGCATTCATAAATGTTTATTTATCTGAATTATTTAGTATTTTTTAAAAATTCTTAGATTTCAACTTCTTGCTTATATTTTTAGTTCTTCTCAAAACTGAAGGCCATGGAAACTAGGATGAGAATCAAACTGCAATTCACTCTGACCTCTTCTGATTATAAGGTAGAATTTCAAAATACTGTATACAGGTGTGAACACAGACAAATTCTGTTCAAGTAATTCAGGCATGTACATTGAAAGTTATTTCTAAATTAGCTAAGTGGCTTCTATTTAATATTTTTAAACAAACAAAATTTTCAGCCTGTATGTAGGCTGAAATTTTTTATATACAAACAAATATATGGATATATATTGGCTGTCATTAAGGAGACAAGAGATAAAAAATGTTGGCAAAGATGTGGAGAAAAGGGGACACTGGTGCACTGTTGGTGGGAATGTAAATTGGTATAGCACTAAGGAAAACAGTATGAAAGTTTCTCAAAAAATTAAAAATAGAACTACCATATAATCCAGTAATTTCACTTTTGGGTATCTATCCAAAGAAAATGGAATTACTGTCTTGAATAGATCTGCAGTCCCATATTCACTGAAGCATTATTCACAATAGCCAAGACATGGTAACAATCTAAGTGTCCATTATGGGGTGAAGAGATAAAGAAAATGCGATATATAAGTATAAATATATATCCCCTACATTATATACACACATACCACACACCACAACTCCACCCATCATCACCACCACACACACACAGTATGTCCTTGCTTAACATCATTGATGAGTTCTTGGATACTGTGACTTTAAGCAAAAGAACATATAACAAAACCAGTTTTATCACAGGCTAATATAAACAAGTGTTAAGTTATTGCAGTACCTTTCTGGTCACAAAAATATCAAACTTCTAAATAAAGCCCCCAAACACTTCTACTATTAAACACTGAAATAAATGTGAGATATACATACATTTAAAAAATGAATAAAAATAAGCAAGATAATGATCTTCCAACCAGTTTATTCCAGTTCAGTCTTTTGAGTGGCCAGAGCTTATCCTCATAGCTCAGGGGCAAGGCGGAATACTACCCTGGAGACGGTGCCCTTCTAACACTCACACAGACCCACACTCAGACTGAGGCAATGTAGACATGCCATTCACCTCACATGCTCATCTTTGGAATATGGGAGAAACATCAGTACCCAGAGAAAACCCATGCAGATGTGGGGAGGACATGCAAACTCTACACAGACAGTGGCCCCCGCCGGGAATTTTTTTTTTCTTATTAACGTTATTATGAAATGACGTTGAATAAAACAACGTTATTTGAGAAGCTGCTGTATTATATCATATATATAAAATACACACACAATGGAATATTATTCGGTTATAAAATATAAATAAATCTTGCCATTGGAAACTAACTATATAAATGAAACTTGAGCGCATTATACTAAGTGAGATAAGTCAGAGACAAAGACAAGTACTGTATGATCTTACTGATATGCAGAATCTAAAAAAGGCCAAATTCATAAAAACGGAAAGTAGAATGGTGGTTGTCAACAGCTGAAGGATGAGGAAAATGGGGCGATGTTGGTCTAAGGGTACAAAATTCCAGTTTTAAGATGAAAATGTTTTGAGGATCTGATGTACAGCATTGTGGCTATAGTTAAGAATACTGTTTTACAAGCTTGAAAGTTCCTAAGAAAATAAATATTAAAAGTTCTTACCACACACAAGAAAAGGTAATTATGTGACGAAATGGAGCTGTTAACCTTATGTTGCAATAATTTCACAATATATACGTGTATCTGATCACTGTATCATACAGCTTAAACTTACACGATATTTTATGTCAATTATTCTCAGTAAAGTTAAGGAAAAAATAAGGTACGTGATATTATGTACACTCCTAAGGCTGTTCTTCAGGGGAAAGGCTCCAGGGACAGACAGAGGTGGTCTTCTGAGATGAATTCTAGACACCTCACCCTGCCAGGAGGAATTGGCCTCGGGACTATACAACGCAACAGTGCATTTCAGTGGCTGTGGCCTTGGACGTTGGCAGGTTTGGGACTTTGGCAGGTCTGGGAGTGGGGTCCTGAGCCAGAAGCCAGCAGAACCCACCCACTGCCTTCCGCCTCCCTGGAAGGGAGAGGCCTACTGCCCTGCGCATGCGCAGTTCACCCCACCTTGGGCCTTGGCCGACCCTCCCCTGCATAGCTTTTGGGCAATAGCATGGTTCCCCACACCTTGCAGGCCCCCAGAAGCAGTGAGGTGCTTCTGCACTGTGACAATAACAAAGGCTTTGGAGGAAGCTTCAGTGAGGATTGGGTTTTGCTTGAAAAGTGGGGTAAGCAAGACTCCTTACAGAGTCTAGGAAAAGGGGCCTCTAACACCTGGGGCAACCAGGTGTTTCTCATCCTGGGTCTTTAATTATGATGTAGATTTTGGCTTGTTGGTATAGACAGATTTCTTTTTAATACTGTTAAGTTAAAGAGCTCTTCCTAGTATGATTCCATTTTCCTAAAGGAATATGAGAAATAATTCTGGAAGGATATACATTAAAATGATACAACTTATTTTAAGTAGCCACCACATGTGTGTATTTTTAAAAATCTTAATATCCTCTTATACATTTCTGATTTTTATGTCTTCTTTATTTCATTTTTTCTATGAGCATATATAAAAGTAATGATTTTATAATAAAAACTTGAATTTTGATTCATAAATTCACAAAGAACTGAAGAATATTGCTATTATTTTATGTCTATAAAGCTACCTTCACTTGCTGTTTTTATGTCAGTGTCAGGTTGACATATCCAGAATCAGGTTGGCTTGATTTAGCACCTAATCCTTGAATTTGAAATCCAGCTTAAATCAATGTGATGGAATCAGTATGTTGCTCATTTACTAAAAGAGCCAGCCTTTTACACTGAGGGCTTGAAGT
>CM053507.1:90696001-90812670 GCA_028627145.1 Eidolon dupreanum
TGCCAATTAGCCATCTTTTAAAAGTTTCAAAATAGAGTTTCACCCCATATGAAGCATGTGTGAAATGAGACTTATCTCCTGCTCTCCTCTTTCCCCAAATCTGACCCTTTTCCAGTGTTTCCAGTCTCAGTGAGGGCCAACATCACCCTGTTGCATAAGCCAGAATTTTAGATCCTTCTTCTTTGAACCCTATATCCAATGTATCATGAAGTCTTGCTCATTGCAAATCCTAAATATTTCTCCAATTTGTTCATTCCACTCATCTCCACCACCCAGTCCATTCCACCATAATCTCTTCCTGGGTAATTTCAGTAGTTTGTCCACATCTAGTTTTGCCAGCTTCCAATCTGTTCTTCACACTTTGGCAAGAATTAAGTTATAAAATGTAAACCTGATCACGTCAGCCTTCTTTATAAAAACTTTCCATGGATTCTTATTGCTGTTAGAAGAAAGACCCAAATTTGCAATATCATTTACAATACCCCTACATTCTCTATCCCCTGCCCACCTCTCCACCCTCCCTTGTACCATTTTCCCCTAACTCGCCTTGCCTCACTGACTCTCTTTCAGTACCTTGAAATTGTCCTGTTCCCTCCAGAAACAGGGGCTTCATATATGTTCTTTTCAGAAGTCACCCACTTCTCCTTTCCCTGGTAAATCCTCTTCAGCCTCCAGATTCCAGCTTGTCATAACTTCTTCAAGGAAATCACTCCCTCACTTCCACAAGTAATAATAATAGTCGAGTAGCAATGGTAGTGATGATAGAATTTAGCATATATTGAGGACTTATTATATACTGGTTTCTGTTCTAGTATCTTACGCACAATTCATTAAGTTTTAAAACTACCTATTGGTTTCCATTTTTCAGAGTGTACTCCATTATAATATCCATTTCCTAATGAGGATATTGATGCACAGACAGGTTAAATAATTTTCCTATGATCTGCTAGAAAGTAGTGTAGTCAAGATTCAAAATCAGATAGTCTTGTTCCAGAGCCCACAGATTAATTACTACTTTATATTGCCTTTTAAGACTAAGCTGAACCTCTCTGTTATAAGTCTCATATCTCTAGTAACCTTGCCTTCATAATAATGAAGTTGTAATTTTAAATTAATTTGTGTGGTTATTTGGTTATTGTCTGTCTCCCATAACTTCCTCTCAAGTTTTTAAAAGGAGAGGAGGCATGTATAAACATATCTGTTTTTTTTTATTGTCTAACCATAGGACCTAGTACTGTGGCTGACATAAAGTAGACACACAATATATTTGAATAAAATTATATAAAATAAATGTACATATATGAAGAAGAAAAGAAGAAAGGAAGTAGGTTCCATATTTTCAGTTTTTATTTCTTTATTGAGCACAGCTTCATGTACCATTTTCTATCTCTTAATTCCTACATCTGTTTTAGGAATTTGACTTTTATACTAACAAAAACAAACTCAGAGATCCTGTCTGGTGTGTGCCAAATGATTTTAGGACTTCTCCTGAACAATTATTTGATTATGAAGAGCTGATTCATTCAATGCTTATTCTAGGCAGAGGGTGTGAAAACTGGATCAACCATTGAGTAATAAACCTATAACATAATTATTAGTACCTAGTTTGCTAATACACCCTACATTTCAGCCAGACTAGGGACTGCTTTCCATTTCTCAACACTTCATGAGCTTCATGCCTCTGATACTTTGCTTAGCATTCCCTTTCTAACTCTCCTCTTCTGAGAAAATGTCTACATGCCTTTCAGGCCAGAGTCAAATGTCTTCTCCTGGGTAACCTGTAATAAAGCACCCCTCTATTGTTGTGTGTGTGTGTGTGTGTGTGTGTGTGTGTGGTTCTTATATAGATGCTGGGCCTAACTATAGCATATTTTACTATGGTTGCTCTGTTGAGGATATGGCTATATCATTATAGTTAAGGTTAGAAGCTCCCTGAAGGGAAGGGCATTCCTAGTGTCAATCACATAGGGAATTGCTAAACCCTTAGATGAGAGACCAGGAATGGAGCTCTGGCCCACTCTTGGAAATAGATCTCCTGGGGCTGAGCCATACCTAACCTTCCAGTCACTGGGGGGAAAGACAGCATCTGCCTCTCAGAGATAGGCTTGGAGATAGGTAAGGAGGCCTCACTATAGGGAATGATAGTGCAAGATGAGCAAGTCACTCATATAAACCAGATTATCAAGATCAGCAGCCTTCAGACTATTTCAACACCTTGATTTGTCACAGTCATTATGAGATGCCTTGTAATTAACACATTCCTAATAATAAAGTACCATAGTTTAATATGATTTACTTTTTATATAACTAGGGTGGATTCCAGATTATCTTAATAATACCTTTCCTACTCCTTTACATTATGATACGCTATCTT
Source organism: Eidolon dupreanum (assembly GCA_028627145.1). Taxonomy (NCBI): domain Eukaryota; kingdom Metazoa; phylum Chordata; class Mammalia; order Chiroptera; family Pteropodidae; genus Eidolon; species Eidolon dupreanum. Next base: position 90,698,376 of record CM053507.1, read on the forward strand.
GAATGGAAGAAAATAAAAAGGAATTATAGCTAAGCCAGTGGGTAATTGCTCATTCACTACATGAGGAAACCCATGGGAATGTGTCATAAAATCAACATTGTCTGCCAACTTGCTTTTTCAGTGGGGAGAAAGGGTTGAGAACTATTTCTCTGGTTGTATATTACTACATTTTGTTTTCCAGTGGTTATCTCCAATCATAGTAAAGACATGTACGAATAATCTCTCTAATCTTCTCGGTGCTTCAAGGAATCATTTGGGCCAGAGTGAATGAGAGAACAATACCTTCTTGTGGTCACAATGGTTTTGGCAGCAGTGGTGACTACTTACCCAGAGGAAAAAATGAGTATCTGGGAACAGATTTTTGTGCTGTGGAGATTTGCTTCTCCCACAAGGAAATTTGCTCTTTACTGACAAACTAGAGTGTTATTTTTTTATGGAAAAGCTTTTCTTACAGAAAATTTTTTTAACACCCCCAGATAAATTAAGTCATTTCCATGTGTTCTTCCATAGTTCTGAATGCATGACTATACTATATTCTATCACTTTGCATCCTAATTATTTGTTTACATGACCACCTCCCAATACATTGAGAAGTCATAGCAAACAGGGACAGGGGCTTACAGTGCCTTGGATTAGTATCGCTTATTAGCATTATGCTTAAAATAAGCACTATCAACTCTTGGTCAAACATGACAAAGAAAGCAAACAAAAATTCATCACATTAAAATTGGGGTCTTTTTGTTGTCTTGGGTCTTTTTTTAAATAACAATCTCAGTTTAAGATATTACTTTTTTAACTCCACAGCTTTAATCTCACATGGTACATAAGGGACACTCAAACATTAATTTATCATCTATGCCTTATCAACATGCAAAATGTAGCATAGAGAATAAAGCAATGAGTCATACACTGAATTGTTTTTCTGAAACTCAAATTTGATGGGAGCAGCCCTTGACAAATTTATTCAAGGCCTACTAAATAAAATTCAAGCTCCTTGATTTGTCATTCTGACCTCATCTTTTTTAGAATGTTTCTAGTCCCACCAGGCATTTTGTATGCCAGAAAATATGGCCTAATATAAGCCAGAGTCCCAAAGGCCCATCTTCTAGTCACCTTTCTCTTTTCTAGCTTCTTACTCTTCCTAGATTATTTTACTCAGTTACAAGGCTTTAAATATATATATACACACACACACACACACACATATATATACATGTATATATATGTATATATATATATACTATGACTTCTAATCTCTATGTCTTTTATATCCTATTGTCTATTCGACATCTCCACATAGATAATTAATAAGCATCTCAAACAAAACATGGATAAAATAAAACTCATATTTTTAAATTCAGACCTTCCCCACCCCAAGTAGGTTTTCCTCCTCCAGTTTCCTCAACTCAATAAATACTACTATCTTTCTCTCAGATGCTCAAGGCAAAAAATTTAGGCACTTTTCTTGCTAGCTGTTTTTACTCACTCATACCTCCCCCTCAAATGTAAATAATCAGAAAATGCTGTTGACTCATCTTCCAAAACATAACCCAAACCCACCTACACTTTTCCATCTCTACTACTATCCTAATTCTGAACTACTGCAGTATACTCCTAGCTGGTCTCCCTACTTCTGCCCTTACCTTTCATGATTCATTTTCTGAAAAAATGGTAGTGTTCCCTTTTTAAATGCAAATAAAGTAATGCCATTAACTTGCTCAAAACAAAACAAAACTCTGCTTTGTTAGGCCAGAATAGTGGCCCCACAAAGATATCCTCTTCTTAATCCTCAGAAGTTATAAATATATTATGTTACATGGCAAAGGGGAATTTAATAATCCTGGATTATCCAGTGGGTCTAATGTAATATTTAAATGTTGAAAACAGAAGCAGAAGAGTCAGAATCAGAATGATACAATCTAAAAAAGATTTAACTAGCCATTTCAGTCTTTGAAGATGGAAGTGGGCCATGAGCCAAGAAATATAGGACAGACTCTAGAAGCTGGGAAAGTCAAGGAAATGGATTCTCCCATAAAGCCTCCAGAAGGGCCATTGACACCTTAATTTTAGTCCAAAAAGACTCATTTAGACTTCTCACCTCAAGAACTGTGAGAGAATAAATTTATCTTGTTTTAAACTACTGATTTGTGGCAATTTGTTATAGTAGAAATAGGGACTAATAGTAGAAATAGAAACTAATACATCCTCTCAAGGTTTCTCATAGCATTTAAAATAAAATGCAAACTCCATACTCTATGTTACAAACTCTACAAGATCAGTGCTTCAATCTCATTGCCAACCACTTTTCTCTGCCTTTTATGAGTTTCTCAAACATGCAAAGCTTATTTCTGCCATAAGGAATTTTCACTAACTCTCCTCTGTACCTAACATGCTCTTTCCGAAAAGTCTATAACTAGCTTCTTGCTACTCATGTCTCAGTCTGACTGCTTCACTTTTCCTACAGACTTTTTCCAATCATCTGATTTAAAATAATTCCCAGTCATTCTTCACATTGCTCTATTTTACTCTCAGCATGGCACTTACTAGTTTTTGCTATTTTTCTTATTTATGTATTTATTTATATTTGCCTCCCCAATCTCCACTATAAAAATGTAAGCTCCATGAGAACAGAATCTATAATTGTGATGACACATAGTTGTTGGTTCACAGTCTCCTATACAGAGATGGCAAGGAGAAACGAAAGAAAAAGGCAGACTGCTTCAGATTGGTAAGTGGTAGTTTTAGTAAGCAAAGGAACTTACCAAGCTTGTCTGTGGTGACCACAAAACAAATGGACCTGCCTATCAGAATCTTAAGTTTAGATAGAGGCTTTCACTGATTTCAGCCATATATTCAGTTCAGATGGTCTCAACAACATGTTATTCCATCAAGGCTTCATCTTGAGAAGAGCTCCCACTGTTGGAACAGTGAGCAGAATGTACATTTCAAGGGCAGGGGAGGGAATGAGGACCTGGGCTGAGCTCACAGATCAACTCATAGTCACATCCTTTACAGTAGGTACTATAAAGTATTTATTGTATAAATTTATAAATAAGTGGTACAATAAATGGCAGCCATTTTGTAGTACTGAACATAAGGATTTTTAAAAAATTTTAAGCAAGCATAAAAATTTTCAGAAATGTACAAGAAAATTAAAATAACAGGAAATGAGCTACATGAGTTTTTTCACTGAGTCCATAAATCTTCACTGACCCCTACATTGTTTCATAGATAAGAGGTAAGCTAGAAGCAACATTCATCATTCTTCCACAGTTCCTTTGGTAGACTCTTTTCCCCAACAAATCTTACAAACTCTCATTATAAGGGAAAGTTTCCCCATGTTGCCATATCAGCACAGACTTGGTTTCCATTATCAGAAACATATTCCTCACATGAAATAATTGCATTGCTGTAGGATTTAATTCCGAAGGCAGGGATTTTTTTTTCTGCTTTGTTCTTTGTTGTGTATTCAAGGTACATCTCAAAAATATGCGTAATCCTGATATCAGTGAACTTGTAATCAAACTGAGAAGAATGAGACTTACATCCATGAAATGCCAGAGGATCATACAAAGCAAACATTGAAACTCAGGAGGTGTTATAAGGGCAATAAGAGCTTGGGAAGTTGGGAAGATGATAGATGGGCTTGTCTTGGGGAATTTGGGTAGACCTTGGTCAGAAGAAGTAGGATTTGGATAAATAAAGGGATATGGTGAAGGTAATACAGATAGGGTAAAATGCACCAAATGAAGAAAGAGAGTGATTTATTTAGAGAACCATAAGGAGAAGGCTTGGCTTAGGGATGGTACATGGTGAATGCAAAATATAAGGAAGTAAACTCAAATGATGTAGAGTTAGAAAAATCAAGATAATTAACCAAACAAATTGAAACTTGAGATTGATGAGCAAAATGGATTCATAACACTATAAGTGATGGAAGAGTCTTAAATAAGGAAGTATTTTGAGGAAAGGAGTCTTGAGAATCAAGAAAAATTTAAAGATTATTCAGTAACTAGAGCACATCAGATTAAAGGCATTAAAAATATAATTTCAAAGCAAGATTCTAGAAATTGTATAATGACTTTTAACAGAAGCAAGGAGGATGCTACTTTATGACCTCTGCTCACATCTTCTTTCCTCTGAGGCAACAAATCCCAGCTGTTACCACTTCTTCTATAAAACCTTTGCTGACCAATACAGTGGGGATTTTTGCTTCCTACTTAGAACATTATATTTAGATTGCTGAGAGGGATAAGTGGTATTAACTCAAATGAATTAGTATCAAAACATGGTCTTTAGAGATGAGAAGTCAAAATGGTTTAGTTGATAGAGGCTTTGTTCATCTGCTCTTGTGACCACACCAAAGTTGTGATGGAAACACAGAGCAAACAGAAAGCAGAGTTGCCTGGGGTCTATATGAACAAGCCCTACAACTAGGGAGAGAAATAAAAAATCACCCTGCAACAGTAGGAGGTAGGAGGGGATGAAACACAAGGCTGCCCTGGCCCTGTCTTGAGTGAGTGAGTGGGACAGAGGTTGTGACAGTGGCAGCCAGCAGCTCCAGACACCTCTTAAAGGGGCTGTGTCCACAACTGGACTTTTGCGGTGACCAACCTGCTCTCTCTGAGCACCAGCCCTGGGTTGGCTGCTGGGAGGCAGCAGTGACTTACAGGGGGATGCTGAGTTTTCGAAGCAAGGGCCAGAGGCAAGTCTTTCTACTGGGAAGAAGTGTTGGTGACAACCATTGTTCCTCTGTTGAGCCATCCCCACTCCCAGTGTGCAGACTCAGCGCTGCCATAGCTGAGATGTCATGGAACTGGATAACAGAGGTCGCTCCACCCAGAGGATTCCCAGAAACTCCGCCTCCCCCAATTCATAGCCTCCCCTAAGCCACATCCGATTTTGTCCTTGGCGAATTCTATGTCCCTTGCTGAGCAGCTCCAAGACCCACACTAGTGGCAACTAATCTCGGTTTCCGGCATGGCCTCTTGAGACAACTACAAGCATAGCATCTGTCAGCTGCTTGCTGAATCTTAACAGGTGGCCCTGGAGGGGCACAGGCTGGGGCTAAACTTGGCCTGCAGCTGAACTCCTCTTAGAACTATGCCTCTGGACACCTAATAAGACAGGGAAACTTTGCTTTGCACATAGAAACAGACACAAAAAGGCAGCAAAAATTGGAAGACAAAAAAATAGAAACCATATGAAAAAAACAGAACAGAGATCCAGGAATATGGCATCAAGCTAACAGATGCAGAATTCAAATCACTGGTTATAAAGACACTCAATGAACTTAGGGGTAGTGTAAATGAACTCAGTGAGAACTTTAACAGAGAGATAAAAAACATAAAAATGGAGATGAAAATTATAAAAGGGAACCAGTTAGAAATGAAGAACACATTCTGGAATGAAAAGTATATTAGAGGGAATTAACAGAGCAGATGAAGAAGAGGATCGAACCACTAATATAGAGGATGGGGAAGCCAAGGACACTCAATAAGAATGGCAAGAAAAAAGAAGCCAAGAATATAATAATAATTTAAGGAGTCTTTGTGACAAAATTAAATATAAAAACATCCGTGTACTAGGGGTAACTGAAGGAGGAGAGGGGGACAAGAAGTGGAAAAGCTATTTGAAGAAATAATTATGGAAAACTTCCCTAACATGGTGAAGGAAATAGACATACAACCCCAGGAAGATCACAGAGTCCCAAGAAAGAGAAACTCAAAGAGGCCCACACTAAGACACATCATAATTAAAATGCCAAAGATTCAGTACAAAGAGAGAATCTTAAAAGCAGCAAGAGAAAGGTAGTTTGTTACCTACAAGGGAGCACCCATAAGACTGGCAGCTGATTTCTCAAAAGAAATCGTGCAGGACAGGAGGGCTTGGCACAAAAAAAAATATTCGATGTCATGCAAACCCAGGATCTACAACCAAGAATGTTTTATCCAGCAAAACTGTCATTTAGAGTCAAATGGCAAATAAAGAGCTTCCCAAACAAAAATAAGCTAAAGGAATTCATCAACACCAAATCAGTATTACAGAAAATGTTAGAAGAACTTCATAAAGAAGAAAAAACATGTATCAAAATCATAAATAAAAAATGGTCATAACTACATATCTATCAATGACTACCTCAAGTGGAAAAGAATGAAGTACTCCAATCCAAGGATAGGGTAGCTGAATAGATAAGAAAACAAGAGCACTATATATGCTGCCTACAAGAGACTCACTTAAGATTAAAGACACACACAGACTAAAAGGAAGGGGATAGAAGAAGATATTGCCTTGATGGTCCTAAAGAGTATTGCACTAAATGAAGTAAGTCAGATAGCAAAGACAAATACCACATGATTTCATGTGCATATGGATTCTAAAGAGCAAAATAAACAACAATCACAACAAAAATAGAAACAAACTCATAGATACATAGAATATTTTGAGGGCTACTAGATGGGAGAGGTGATAGGGAGAATGGTGGAAAAGGGCAAAGAGATTAAGAAATACAAATGGATAGTTACAAAATAGCATGTAAATATAAAATGTAGCATAAGGAAAATAGTCAATAATGTTGTAATAAATATGTAAGGGAGAAGAAGGGTACTAGATTTAGTGGGGTGATCACTTGAGCTCTAATCACTATGCTGTACAACTGAAACTAATACATTATTATTATGCAACTATAATTTAAAAACTCATTGAATTGTACAGTATAAATATGAGCAACTAAATGTCTACTATATTTCAGCTTTATTGAAATAGGAAAAAATTCATAGATACAAAGAACATTTTGATGGTTGCCAGATAGGAAGGGTGTTGGAGGGCTGGTGAAAAAGTGAAAAGGATTAAGTACAAATTGGTAGTTACAAAATAGTCATGGGGATGTAAAGTATAGTACAGTCAATAATCTTGTAGTAACTATGTATGGTGTCAGATGGGTACTAGGTTTACCAGGGTGATCACTTCATAAATTATTTAATTGTCTAACCACTATGTTGTACACCTGAAACTAATATAATATCGTATCTCAACTGTAGTTGAAAAATAAAAAATTATTTAAAATATAGTAATAATTAAACAGGGAATGTCGGTTTTCAAGTGTAGTTATCTTCAGAGAGGTTTATTTACTGGCATATGTACATGCATAAAGATGCTGTAACATTAAGTTCCAGGCAAGTAGTCAAATCTCATGTAGAATCTAAAGAACTTTTTTTTGTCAGTGAGCTAGGCTAACTTCTCTATCTCACTGAGAGATGAGAAAGGGATTCAACAATGGAGACATTGCATTATAATATATAGCTATAAAGAAAAGTATCATTGTTGAACTATGGGTAGTACTTACATAAAATAATTTATTGTTTCTTCTTTTTACTATTGCAAAACCTGAAGCTGTGGAATGTGTAGTACTGAATGATTTTAATGTGACATAATGAAAGAATTACTTTCCAATTATTCATTCAGTATAGATTCATTGAGAGCCTGCTATGTAGAAGCACTGCTCTAGAAATGTTGGGATATATCGGTTACCAAAATACCAGTTTTCCATCTTCTTAAATAATAGAACATTGATATGATTTTAATAACTTACTTCTGGATCAAAGAGGGCCCATAGAAAGTAAAAGAATATTTCTCCCTCCACTTCTCTTGATGCTCTGAGGTCACATCGAAGAAAGCAATTGTCAGGTTGCAGGTAAGATTCAGGCTAGCCAACCCTGAGGTGACTTCACATGGAAAGTCAACATGTTGAATCTATTTAGAAAAAGCAATGGGGATGCAGATACAGTATTTCCAATTCCCTAACTCATGAATACAAAATTATAAGCACTTGGTCTCTACTTGTAACCTTCAAAAAAATCTAACCTAACGCATTCCATGTATCCAGACATTTCAAGATTTGAAATGGAGAAATTTCAAGATTTGCTTCTTTAAAATTTAAAACCCCTTAATTTAGGATTTTCCCAGCCTACCTCTATCCTCCCTTGATTGTATCTAAATGGAGATACTGGCCTAATTTCATGGTATTGAAGACAAGTATCATGTTTCTGTTTGAGCTCTGTCCATGCTGCTCCTCTAAAATGTTTGATTCTCTCTGACCCTCTGGATGGATATCTTTTCACACCACCATCAATTTAGGTATCTGTATTAGTCCCCACTTTGATCCAGATGCATAGTTCAGCTAAAATGTCTACTTGTCAAGTCCACATGACTTAAAGTCTGCTGGCTCCAGTCTATGGAAGTCTGCTGGCTCCAGTCTATGGCTGTGCCACCCTAAACAAGCCCGATTCCATCTGATCTCGGAAGCTAAGTAGGGTGGGGCCTGGTTAGTACTTGGATGGGAGACCACCTAGGAAGACCAGGTGCTGTAGGTGTAAAAAAATTTTAAAAATAAGGGATTGTAAACTGACAAGTTCCCTGTAATCTGTGAGGTCAACCAAGGGTTACCTTGCCTAAAAGAAAAAAAAAATTAAAAAAAAAGTCTGCTGGCTCATTTACTACTCTTGCTCTCTCTCTGCTAATTTCTGAGTAAATTCTCTTGACTTCTTCCTCTAGGATATTTCAAAACTGACTTAAAAAAGATAGAAAAACTGGTATTTTAGTAACTGATACATCCCAGAACCATTGAAGGAAAAGTTGAACAGCACCATTTTCACACTCCTGATGACACATAGTACTGATAAGATGCAGGGTTTTTAAAGCTTTCATGGGTTTTTCCAGAAAGGTCTCTTTTGTCTATAGATCTCCAAACTTCTATGAATGTTCGATTCTCTCCCCAACCCATTCCCAAGACATCTTCTGAGAATTTATGTCACAGAGCCCCATTCTCAGAGAATAGTAATTATTCTTCTCCATCTCCCTCTCCCCAATTCGGTGAATCTTTATTTCTAGGGTGATACTTCACCCTAGAGGAGTGCATTTATCATTTATCATTTTATCATTATAAATGCTTCCTAAATCAATCTACTTTGTGGAATAATTTTGACTCCAGAACAATCCTTAAAAGTGGCACTTTGTCTTAATCTACTCTTACTTTCTGGATTTTCAAAGGTATGTTTAGTGGGGTGGGGAGTGCAAGATTAACACTGTTGTACTCGGGTCTCCCTCTCTTAAAGCAATAAGACTGAACTACACTAATTATTGTCTAAAATGGTAGAAAGTATCATTGGGCAAAACAGATTACAGACAAGCTTCATCTAAATGTTACTATAAAATAAATCCTTTTAAGACCTGAACCAATATTTTATAATAAATGAATAAAATGCAATTTGTTTCGGACTTTGTTTTGAAAAATAAAATTAAAAATTATGGAAATGAATATTTTATTTCATATTTAGCCACATTTTAGTTATAATCACAAATATATGCTAATTTTACAGACAAAGAATGAATCAGTGTCAAGTTTTCCTTGGTATTATTATTTTCCAGAAAAATAAAGAATGATAACTATATACAACCTTTACTTAACTTTCAAATTCAATAAATAATAGTAATGACTAATAATAAAGGAGCAATTTTGTAAAATATTCAAAGTCTCACCAATTTTCACAAGGATCGTTCTTAACTCATTGTACAAATTCTTGTCTATTGAATTCACTTTTATTTTTCTCATTTATTATTCACTTTTTAATCATTCTAACTCCACCAGGCCCTATTTATCAATGGAACTTTACATTTCCTTCAAACAGTTCTTGAACACCACATTTATCAACATTAAGTCTATTGCATCTTTTTCAAAATCACTTCATGTTGAATTTGAATAATGTTTACCATATCAGAAAATCAGTGAGTTTGTAAGATGTTGGAACAATGGATAAAGATAGTGGTGTTAAGCACGGAGAGATGTTTAAGAGTAAATTAATCCTATGAGTGGTTAGTTTATTCAGTAATACTTGTTTGTTATGACTTATTTCTCTAAGAAAGTACTGTCACTTCAGAAACTTGCCAACCAACACTATAATAATAACATCTGTGTTGGTTCATCAGTTAATACTAAAGTAATATGTCATTATATATACAAAGAGTAATATTTGAGCTAATTCGTAGATATTTTTAATGCTGTCAACACTTCCTTTTTACATTTTAATTATTGGGGTTTACCTGAATTCTAAGATACTATTTTCTGTTACCAGAATGAATTGCCAACTATCTGAGTATCCAGAGTGTGGTAGACTAAATAATAACTGTTCTGTGCATGCCATTTATGCCCCCTCTACAGATCATTCTTCTTTAGAATCATATTAGTCCTCATTTCCTACCCATTGCCAGCCCAGAAATATTGCTCTGAAGTTGGCATTGCTTGCTAGTGCAGTTATGCTTCATCAACGAGCCAATCTAATCACACGGTTTTAAATGTTGATTCATAAATAATGCTGATGAAGTAGCAGAGAAGCCAAATGTCATATCTATAGCCCATTCAATGCTAGATCATAATAAATGTTAAAACTATAATTCTTTAGTTTAACATCAGAGGACTAATATTATATTTTGAATCTGTCAAGATTGGACTATATTTGGACTATGTGCAGAGGAGGGAAAAACATGTGTTTTAGTAGATAACTTTCTATATTGAAGCAATTAAAAGACTTTCTTGCATCAATGAATGTGCCTAAGTCATGTTTGTGTTTCAGAACTTTATAACAAATATCATGTACTATTTCTATCAATTTGAAGTTTTCATTAATTTGTTCATCAAAACAAAATTTTAATTAAAGACATGATTTTTCCATTTATTTTTCAAAATGGGTAAGCTTGTTAGTGGATTGGGTTTATTCATTCCTTGGAAAAATGCTTATTAAGATGTTTGTAGCACCAGAACTGGGTACATGAGGTAAGAGAGGAAATTTGGTTTGATACAGAACAACATAAATAGATAACATAGCATAGTAACTATGTTCATTCAAAAATATTTCACATTTATATAGTTAATAAATACACTCATAACTCAGTTTCATTTTCTATAGGTCAAAAGTCACAAGTACTGGTATCATCAACAATTTATTGACTCTCTATGGATCTTGTAGTTAATGGATAAACACTTTCAAAACTCCCAAAACTTTTTAAAATAATTTTTAAAATATATGTAATAATTTTCTTTATAACTCTACAATGATAAAGACAAATGTATTTAAAAGTATTTCTTAAAGAAATACTTGTTAACTATTCAAACTCTTAAAAATCAAAAGTGGTCAGAAATATGGTGGAATGAGACATATGTTCAGATATCTCCCCTTGAAACAACAATAAGCGAAGCTCATACTTATGGTTTTTTTTTTTCTTTCTTATTTTGTTTTTGGTGAGCTGACCCCTTTCAGTATATCCTGTAATGTAGGCCTTATACTGGAGAATCCCTCAATTTTTGTATATTTGAAAGGTCTTTATTTCTTCTTCATATCTAAAGGAGAACTTTGCTGGATATATTATTCTTGGCTGGTAGTTCCTTTCATTTAATAGTTATAATATTTGATTCTACTCCTTTCTGGCTTGTAAAGTTTGTGCTGAGCAGTCCGAGGATAATCTAATGGGTTTTCCTTTATAGGTTACCATCTTCTTTTCCCTGGCTGCCCTGAGAATTCTGTCTTTGCCATTGATTTTCGATAATTTTAACACAGTGTGTCTTGGAGAAAGTCTTTTTGGGTTGAGATAATTGGATGTCCTGTTGATTTCTTGAGTTCCAAGCTCCTGCTCATTCCTTAGATTTGGGGAATTTTCATCAACTATTTGTCTGAAAATGATTTCTAATCCCTGCTCCTTTTCTTCCCCTTCGAGAATGCCCATTATTCTCATGTTTCCTCTCCTGATGGTTTCACCTACTTCTTGAATTTCTCTTTCATTATTTTTCATTCTTCTGTTTCTCTCTTCTTCCTCTGATTTATTTCTAGCTTTCTATTTTCCATATCACTGATCTTTTCTTCCATTTGGTCGACTCTATTTCCCAATCTTGTTATTTCATTTTTTATATCTTACAGTGTGTTCTTTATCTCCAAAAGTTCTATTTGATTTTTCTTGAGCGTTTCAATCTTCTTGCTAAAAAACTCATTCTGCTCATCTAGTTTTTTTTTAATTCCTGGAATCATTGATATGAATTACATTGGATCTCATTGACTTTTTACAAAAGTACCATCCTGAATCTTCTCTCATTTAAGTCGCATATTTCTATGTCTGTAAGCTTATTTTCTGGAGATTTTTCTCTTTTTTTTTCTGAGATGCGTTGTCATCTTTGTTGTTCACGGTGTTTAATGGGCTATATTTCTCTGCCTGGGCATTAATGAAAGTGTATTCTGCTTTTTTCCAGAGAGAAGATTTATTATATAAAGGCCTCCCTTTAGCTTGTTGCAAAGAAGAAGTTTTTCTTTTGGTTTGCAGTAGGTGGCGTCTAATCTTCTTGGATCTCTGTTTTATAGAAAGACTTAATAATGCCTTTTTTTTCTTATAGATATTCAATCACACTCGCTACCCTGTCTCAGGCCCTGTCAGTGTTAGCGACAGATTCGGTAGTATTTGTTCAGATTCCCCTGGGGCTCCACGGTGTTCAGTTTCAGAGGATACTGTGGAAGGGCCCTCTGGGTTGGGGGTTGAGGCTGGGGCTCTGCCTCACGTTTTGCAACCGCAGTTTAATAATCAACTGCTGTTTTTCTGCCATCCCAGCTTCTCTGCTTTCTGCCCTGATACCTAGGCACTGCCACTGGCTGTGTGGAGTTCACAACTTTCCCAGGCAGGGCTATTCAGGGAACCGCTGCACATTCTCCCCTCCCCCTCCTCCTGCAGAGAACTCCAGCTGAGAGAAGCAGCTTCTTTGTTTCTCCCAGTCTACTGCCCGACTCCTGGGGTTCTCATCTGTGGTAGCTCTTATGTGCGGAGCCCATGTTCAGATGTGCTGGTGTACAGTTTGAGTGTTTTTTGTTGAAGTTTAGTTGTTCAGCTTATTATTGTTTCAAGAGGAGAGATCTGGGGACATCTCTCACTCCGCCATGTTTCTGACGTCACTCATGAAAAAGTATATAACACCAAATTTAATAACCTTGAAGAATGGACAAGTACGCAGAAAGAGACAATCTTCCTAGACTGAATCAAGTACTTAAAAAGATACAACCTTCCTAGACTGGAAAATCTAAATAAATTGATCAGCAGTATGGAAATTGAAACAATCATCAAAAAGATACCAAAAAGTAAAAGTCCAGGACAAGATGGCTTTACCAGTGAATTCTACCAAACATTCAAAGATTTAATACCTATTTTCCTCAAACTCTTCCAAAAATCAAAGAGGAGGCAATTCTTCCCAACTCATTTTATGACGCCAGTATTAATTACCCTGACACCAAAACCTGGTAAAGATAACACACACAAAAAAAACTACAGACCAATATCTCTCATGAACACAGATGCAATAATCCTAAATAAAATACTAGTGAACTGAATACAGCAACATATTAAAAAGATTATACACCACAATCAAGTGGGCTTCCACCCAGGGGCACAGGGATGGTTCAACATAACAGAAATTGATTAATGTGATATTCCACATAAACAAATTAAAAAATAATCATATGATCATATCAATAGATGTAGAAAAAGCCTTTGACAAAATACAACATCCATTTATGATCAAAGCACTTAACAAAATCGATATAGAAGGAAAATATCTTAATATAATAATGGCCATAAGTGACAAACCCTTAGCCAACATTATACTTAATGGTGAAAACTAAAAACCTTTCCTTTTAAGATCAGGAACAAGGCAAGGCTGTCCGCTATTGCCACTGTATTTCAATATAACTTTGGAGGTCCTAGCAAGTGCAATCAGACAAGAGAAAGATATAAAAGGCATCCAAATAGGAAACAAAGAAGTCAAACTGTCACTATTTGAGGATGATATGATTCTCTATATAAAAAAACCCTAAAAACTCCACAAGAACACTAGTAAAAACAATAAGCAAATACAGTAATGTTTCTGGATACAAAATCAATGTTCCAAAATTTATAGCATTCCTATACTCTAATAATAAAGTGTCAGGAAAAAAAAGTGGAAAAAAATAACTCCTTTTGCAATTGCAACAAAAAGAATAAATCTAATGAAACATGTGAAGGACCTATATAATAAAAATTACAAGACCCTATTCAAAGAAATGGAAGAAGATACAAAGAAATGGAAATATATTTTGTGTTCTTGGATTGGAAGAACTGACATATTTAAAATGATCTTATTACTTAAAGCATTATACAGATTTAATGCAATCCCCATCAAAATCTCATTGGCTTTAAAGAAATAGAACAAAAAAATCATCAGATTTGTATGGAAACACAGAAGACCCTGAATTGCCAAAGCTATCTTGAGAAAAAAGACTGAGGCTAGAGGCATCACTCTGACCAACTTCAAAGTATACTACAAAACAACAATAATCAATACAGCAAGGTATTGGCTGCAAAACAGACTAACAGACCTATAGAACAGAATCGAGAGTCCAGAAGTAAACCCATGTTTATATGGGCAAACAATTTTTGACAAAAAAGCCAAAAACATACAATGGAGAAAAGAAAGTCTCTTCAATAAATGCTGGGAATATTGGAAAGCCACCGGCAAAAGAATGAAACTAGACTGTTGTCTATTACTACATACCAAAACTAACTCCAAATGGATTCAGAACCTGAATGTAAGACCTGAAACAACAAAATGCATACAAAAAGCATAGGAACTAAACTCAAGGACCTTGGACTTATAGAGGATTTAATGAATTTGACCTCAAAGGCAAGGAAAGTAAAAGCAATAGTAAATGAATGGGACTACATCAAACTAAAAAGTTTCTGCTCAGCAAAAGAAGCCATCAACAAAGTAAAGAAACAACCATTCAAATGAGAAAATATATTTGCAAGTAATGCCTTCGATATGGGCCTAATATCCAAAATATACAAAGAACTCATACAACTCAGTAACAACAAAAAACAAACAATCCAATATAAAAATGGGTAGAGGACCTGAACCGATACTTCTCTCAAGAAGACATACAAATGGCCAACAAATATATGAAAAGATGCTGAACATTGCTAGTTATGAGGTAAATGCAAATCAGCACTACAATGAGATACCATCTCACACCTGTTAGAATAGATGTAATCAACAAGACAAGTAATAATAAATATTGGAGAGGATGCAGAGAAAAAGAAACCCTCATACACTGTTGGTGGGACTGCAAAGTGGTACAGCCACTATGGAAAACAGTATGGAGGTTCCTCAAAAAACTAAGAATTGATCTACCATATGATCCAGCAATCCCTCTATTGGGTATTTATCCCAAAGACTTGAAAACTCATATCTGAAAAGACATTTGCACACCGATGTTCAAAGCAGCATTATTCACAGTGGCCAGAACATGGAAGCAACCGAAGTGTCCTACGATAAATGATTGACTAAAGAAGTGGTGGTACATATATACAATGGAATATTACTCAGCCATAAGAAGAGATGAAATCCTGCCATTTGTGACAACATGGATGGACCTTGAAACAATCATGCTAAGCAAAATAAGCCAGACAGAAAAAGTTGAAAACTTTTGATATTACTTATCTGTGGGATATAAACTTAAAAGCAACAAATGAACAGGACAAACAAACAGAGACTCATTTACATGGACAATAGACTAGTGGTTACCAGAGTGTAGGGGGAAGGAGGTAGGTGGGAGATAGATGGGGCAAAAAGAGTCAAATATGTGGTGACAGAAAGAAAACTAATGTTGGAAGGTGAACACACAGTGTAAATATATATATGCCTTGTTATTAAAGTGTACAGTTGAAACTTATTGGATTTCATTAACCAATGTCACCATAAAAAAATTACACAATAGAATATACAGATGTCAAATGATAATGTACACCTGAAAATTATATAATTGTATTAACCAATGTTACCTCAATAAACTTAATAAAAATAATAATAAATTAAATTAAATTATTTAAAAAATGAGTTTAACAGACCTTACACCCTTAACAAAAATTATCTCAACTGTATTACATACCTAAAGGAAAAATACAGTATTATAAAACTCCTAGATAATAACAGGAGAAAATCTAGGTGATTTTGGGATTGGCAATGACTTTATAGATACAACACCAAAGGCATGATTCATCAGAGAAAGATCCTATAAGCTGAATTTCATTAACACTAAAAGTTTCTGCTTGTGAAAGACAGTCAAGAGAGTGAATAGACAAGCCACAGACTGGGAGAAAATATTTGCAAAAGGCACATCTGATGAAGAATGATTATCTAAAATAGACAAAGAACTCTTAAAACTCAAATAGGCCAAAGACCTTAATAGTCACCTCAGCAAAGAAGATACACAAATGGCAAGTAAGCATATGAAAAAATGCTCTACTTCTTATGTCATCAAGGAAACGTAAATTAAAACAATGAGCTAAAACTACAAACCTATTACAATGGCCAAAATCTGAAATACCAACACCACCAAATGCTGACAAGGATGCGAAATAACAGGAACTCTCATTCATTGCTGGTGGGAATATAAAATGGACAAGCATTTTGGAAGACAGTTTGGCGGTTTCTTTCAAAACTAGATATATTATTACCATACCATCCAGCAGTCCCACTCTTTGGTACTTATCCAAAGGAGTTGAAAACACATCCACACAAAACTCACATGTATTTATAGCAGCTTTGGGCATAATTTAATTGCCAAAACTTGGAAACAACCAAGATGTCTTTTAGTAGATGAATGTATAATTAAATTGTGGTATATCTAGCAATGGAATACGATTCAGTGGTAAAAGGAAATGAAATATCAAGCCATGAAAAGACATGGAGAAAATGTTCATGCATGTTACTAAGCAAAAGAAGCCAATATGGAAAGGCTACATTCTCTATGATTTCAACTATGACATTCTGGAAAAGGCGAAAAACTATGGAGAGAGTAAAATGATCAGTGATTATCAGGGGTTAGGGGGAAGGAATGGATGAATAGGAGGAACATAGAGAATTTTAAAGGCAGTGACAATACTCATGCATGATACTGTAATGGTGGATACATGTCATTATAAACTTTTTCTAGCCCACAGAATGTATGACAGACACCAAGAATGAAACCTAATGTAAACTATGGACTTTGGGTAATAATATTGTGTCAATAAGAATAATGAATGTACCACTCTGGTGGGGGATGCTGTTAATGAGGGAGGCTATACCTATGTGGGGACATGGGGTAAATGGGAAACCTCTATACCTTCTGCTCAATTTTGTTGTGAACCTAAAACTGTTCTAAAAAAATAAAGTCTACTAAACATGAATAAAATCAAACACAGTCCATAGCTCACACAGCAGATCATTTCAGATCTGCTTTCTCAAGTCCTATGCAATTAACCAGCAAAATTTAGTCTCTTTTTATTCCCTAAAGATCTCCCTCTAGTTTCTGCTCCTTTTTTTTGCCATCTATACTTATTATGATGCTGAGCTGGAAAAGTTCAGATTATTTTATGGTATGAACTCTTCCATTTTATGGTGTGGCCTCTTCTCACCTTCTCTGGGAAAAAAAAATGGCAATTCCATTTTTACCTTTTAGTAAAGTTTTACTGACTGTAAAACATAGCTTCTTCCTTGTTTTTCTGACTGTTTCCCTATTTCCTGTTTGTTCACAAGTTTAATAAAATCAGAAGTCTTTTTCATTTTAATTTTTTCCATATGTACAAGACCTGTCATTTCATTTGGCCAACCTATTTTTGAGGTTTATAAAATGCAAAAGCACTAAGGTTGATTCTGGGTGAAAAGCCACCCCATTTGTAGTACTTTGTTATGGCAATCCAAAGAAACAACTACACCTGGGTTTCCTTAGAGTGTGGCTAATGGGTTCCAAGAATTATTGTACTGAGAGAACAAGGCAGAAGTGCATGGCATTGTAAAGGCCCAGTTTCAGAAGTCACATAATGGCACTTCCGCTGTATCTCAATCATTGAGGCAGTCACATTATACCCACATTCAAGGAGAGGGGACATAGATCCCTGTGCTGAAGAATGTCAATATATTGGGTGCCAACATCACATGGTTGGAAGAGCATGTGGAATGAGATATACTATGTTGGTCATTATAATTTACAAAAGTTAGGAAGAGCTGAGAAAGATGATAGGGCAAGGGGTGAGAATATCAAAGGCTGGATTGACTTATTTATTCTTTGTAAAATTTGTTTCCCCTGATTAAATGTAAGATGGCTGTTATGAAACAAAAAGTAAAGCAGTGAACTCCAAGTTAGTTGACTTGTCAGTTTCTGGAATCTTCAGATGTTCCCTACTCCCATCCCCACAATAAGCCAAAATACTAGAGAGAAGTACAATTGTTATCTCCATGAGGCAAGTAAGAAAGTGAAGCCCAATATGGTTGAGTAACTTTCTCAATGTATTAGTAATTTGAATCCCAGATTAACTACAAAACCCATATTCTCAATGATCACATAAGAAATCACAAAATATCATCCAGAAGTTGCACAGAATTGTTTAGTTTAGTCCATGCAGTGCAGAATAATGTAGTAATTTTTAAAAATTTATTTCCTAGATTTAAAAATCAGGAAAATATTTATAAAAGTTATATTTATAACTTCTCTTGAAAAGTTGGGAGATCTGGCAACGATTAATTCTTTTTATGCCATCTGCCTGGCCCCTCTGATAATTTGAATCTGTAATCTTGTATTACAAAATACTGCCTCTCATCAATATTATTTCAATATTTACTTGCAGTAAAAACATTTACCAAGTTGCTATTGTAAACTATGAATTATGCTGATTTAAACAATTTCTTATTGTCTCAGCTTACCTTTTGTAGTGAAAATGAAAAAAAGAGGAAAAAAAGACCAAAAAATGCCCAGAAAGGATAATTTATTAGTTCATTGATTAATATATAGTCAAATATCTAGTGAGTTATTAAAAAAGCAAAACTAATAAATAAGTTAAATACATTAATTCAATTTTTAAAAGGAAAATCTTATAGACAGTTGACTGTTGAGTTGTACATTCTTTCATAAAAATTTTAGTTTTATTGAGCAGGAGGTTTAGGTACGAACTTGATAGAAATATGGTAGAACAATAGTTAGTATAATTTATTTTAAATAAATGTTTCTTTTTATTAACTATGAATTTACTTTTTTACTTAGTTTGAACTATCTTCATCTGTTTGTACTGTAATTTTAGGTTTTGTTTTTCTTGGTGAATCAATTCAACCCCAGGACACAGAGACAACAAAACTAGTTAGTCCTGTTAAATGTATTACCAGAAAGGCAATTTCCTTTAATAATGGAACAAAAGCCAAGCCTAATGTGGGAAAGAGTGTGTTATCAAATTAGTATGCTAATTTTTAAAAAATGAGTCATTATACATTGATATTACTTACAGATATATTTCCTTTAATACTCCCTTTAGAAGATAAGGATAAAAGAATATGTGTGAAATAAGGAAAAATTGACCAAAATAAAAATCCCAAATTTTCTATTTAGAGAAAAACTTCTTGGAACTTTTTAAAAACATGATATCATGCAGATATGCAATTGTGTTGTACTAGTTCTTCCTAAAACCAGAGAGAGAACATGAGAAAAGAACCCCCTTTGGCTGTGAGCCTACTGGCATGTCATCCACAAATGTGGATGGGGCAGAGATGTTCAGCATGTTTGTAACAAATCTGGAACGTAAAAGAGTTACTTGAGGTTACCACAGTTGAGGAGAAGGTAGGAAAAATTAATTTATTCATCCCTGGAAGACAATTATGTATAGACTAATTCTATTAAACAAAGTACTGTGATTTGAGGGGCTCCAAACTATTCTCCAATCAAAATATTTCTTCATCTCTATAGCAATGACATATTTCACCATTAGAGAATTGAATGGTGAATAGATTTTATCTTTATTGCCAAATAAGCAAGTAAGAGCATGATTGATGATTAGGAATATTACTCATGGACTCAAAAGTGAAATGCGTTATACTTCTGTATTAAAGAAAATGATTTGTGGTGTTGTGTTTTGAGTGGCAGCCCATGTTCCATATGACTTGCATGAGGCAAGGGTGCAGTCTGCATCCCCAGGACCTATCACAATGCCTGGGATCAGTTAAGGTGCTCAAAAACTATATTGAGAAAAATAAAAGAAGAACAAGAAAAAAATTAAGGTCTTAAAAGTCCACGTGTTAAAATGGAGAAAACTTGCCTGGAAGGTATGACTCATTATCTCAGTAGCACAGATCAATTTAATAGCTATTTTGCCAGCTATTCAGAAGCAGAGGGAAGAGGAATGAGGCAAAAAGCTAGGGAGCCATTACTCTTACACATGAAGGCCAAACAATGCATAAACATGAGTCCCCCCCTAGAAAGCCAGGAGCAGCCTAAGGAGCCTAGGCTGTACAGGAAGGAGCAGAACTGAAAGCGTGAGGGAGGAGGGCCCTAAAACAAGTTATATTTTCAGTTTTGTTTTGACTGAACTAGGAGTGTGACTCTCCAAAGAATGCATCACCTGAGCGCTGTCTTACTTGTCACAAGAAACAAATGTTAAGACTGAAATTTATCATGACAAGTGGCAAGCTATGAGCATCAAAGAGATAAAATCTTTAGCATAATTTCCTTAGCATCCTGAGAGTTGTCCTCCTTTGTTACCCTCTCCAATGTCTCCTCCTCAGCCCCTCCTGTAAAGTGACTCACCTTTCTTCCTGTCATCCCCAAGAAAGTACATATATTGAATTTAGCTCCTCTTAGTGTGGGAAATGTTATGGGGTAACACAGAGTAAGAAGAATTACACAGATACAACCCCTGCTTCTTAGAAATTCATCTAATGCAGGCTATTAAAAAAGAAAGAAAATAGTACAGAATATTTATAATCCATTCAATATAATTGACTAATAGTACATTAAATAGAATTGCATTCTCTATAATGCTCCCTCCTCTCATTTTCTGTTTAACTAACTGTATTTAAATATGTAGCCCCTACTTAGAGGGAAATACTAATTTTTAAGATAGATTCATTAGTCTCCTCCTGAGGATATTTACACCAAGAAAATCACTTTTGTTTGAGGACTGATGGGAGGAGACAATGAAGCTCAAAATTTAATAGCTATGTGTATATCAACATATTTACATCTGAGAAAATGTGTATTGCAGGTAAACAGATTTAAAAGATTAGCTCATAGAGGATGACAGTTACATAATCTAAATGTATGTATTTATTATGCATCACTCAATAAATGCTTACTGAGTATTTTATTATATACTAGGCACTGTGCTATGAGTGAAATCAGACAAGATAGCTGCTTCCAGGGGTTTTAAGTATCCCAGCGGAAAAAAAAGATGTTAAATTAAATTATTACAATTTAAAAATGTTTAACAAGATTTAAATGTAATTCATCCTATTATCTCAGTTTGCTTTTATCAGAAGTTCTACATTCTAAATTAAGATGTTAGACCCCTGTGCAAGATTTGTGGAGGATAGTCTAAAAAAGGATTTGTGACTTTTAGCTCAACCCTCTCCTCAAAGGGTGCCTTGGAGATAAATCAGAGTGTGGAGAATTAGGAGACAGACATTTTCTGGAGAGATATGCTGAAGGTTTATGGACTTTCCCTTAGTCCCACCCATTGCAGTGAGTAGGGCTTGCCTCCCACTCATTCCACTAAGACAGTTGAGAGGGGTTTTACTCAGAGAGCTTGACACGTGCCTCTGGAGTCTGAGAAACCCATGGAAGAATATCTGACTCATTCTTGAAAAGTCTCAAGATGAAAAGGTTTCCCTAGATGGGCCTGAAGCAGTGAAGCAGTGAGACCCCAGGCTGAGTTGAGAGAAACCTACATTCCCACCATTCAGATATCCATTAGCCGTTCTTGTTTCTTGGGGGCTAAATGTCTTCTCCACAGAAGGAGCTAACCAAGAGTCCTTGTAAAAGAGAACTCCTGAACAACCTGAGAGTAATATGACCCCAACACAGAGGAACCAGCCTACCAGGAACCTAGGGACTCAGTGGGGAGTGGTAAGCAGATAGCTGAAGGAGAGACATTGATTTCACTTGTTTAAAGAACCACAGTCTGAAGGTCTGCAGAGAAAAGGTCACTGAAAAACTTTCAAAAGTGGCCCTTAAAAGAAAAAGAGCCTACAATTGTGCATGTGTCCTCAATAACCTCAAAGTGAAGTGACAACTGTACCAGCCATATTAATAAAACTACTCTTCCCTAATCTACTCTTCCAAAGGTTTAAATACCAATAGTTATACAGTGACTTCATCAAACTTCTCCAACAGTGTTATATTGTATTTACTTATGATTTTTTTCTCTTCTAACCAAGTCAACAAAAAAATTTAAAACATTTTTTGGTATAATCGCTTATGAAATGTGCAAAAATCACAAAAACCTAAGGGATTGAGTTAAATTGTACATGTGGCATCACAAGTGACAAAGAATCGAACCCAATTCCTCTTCCAGCTGGGGTGGAAGGGGAAGGTACACCTATACACCTCAAAGTTACCTTGAAGAACCCATTAGAGAGCTTTTCCTTCATAGTGTTAAACTTGAGTATTTGTCTATCAATTCTAATTCTTTCTTGGATAGTTTAGTTTCATGTAGATACTTTACAATAGAGCTTTCTAATAATTTCAAGAATCAACAATCGGAAATTTATTTCCTGAGACACTATGCTTTGCAAGATAATGTGAGAGATGTTAGGAGATACAAAGATTAGACAGGCAATAAGCTCTAGTACGAAAGATGATATGCATGATAATCTGCATTATACGAGGTAGAAAGTTACAAAAACCACGAGAAGGGGTTACTCAGTATGCTACAAAGAATTCAAAAGAATAAGACATTAGAATTAAATAAGCTTTAAATTATTCTATCTGGTAAAGAAGTAGTTATGACTTTGAAAACTAGTTTCAGTGAAGTGGTATGGACAGGATTTAATATGTGGAGAGGAGTATTCCAGAAATAAAGACAAGGTAACAAGAAGCATGGAACTAAGAAAGTGCAAAAGGGTACAATTAACCGTGAGTTCGACTAAAGTAAAAGGAGGGGAACAGAAAAATGTTGCAAAAATAGAACTAGCTAATACTAAAGCTTGGCTGTGAGACTAAATCTAGACTATTCTAGATTGCTTTTATAAATAATGGGTAGTCATTGAAAGCTTTTGAGTAAAAGGTTGATGTGATCAAATCTATAGTTTTGCAAATCAGAATGGCAGGATGGGTAAAATGGATTACAGGAGAAAGAGCTGGCAGTAAGGAGTTCAGCAGAGAGGCTACAGTAGCCTTAACCAGGGTAGAACACAAGGTTTTAGTGAGATAGACATGGGAGTAGAATCAAAAAGCTTTGGTAACTGATTGGATATATAAGGCAAGGGAACAGGAGTCATCAAGATTTTGTCACCATTGAAATTCTAGCTGATGGGAGAAATAAAAAAATGAGAATTGTAGAAATTTTGAGGGGAAAGATGGGTTTAAATTTAGCCACATTAAGTTTCGGATACATGAAAATATGCAAATGGAGCTGTCTTGCAGTTAGAAATTTAGACCTAAGTTTGGAGAGGAGCTGGGAATTTGAAATCATCTGCAGATTAATAAATTAGCACTTATCAAAAGCTTAAGATGTGCTGGACACCGTGCTAAGTGCTTTAAATGTATTACCTTCTATAAGCCTCACAACAAAGATGAAAGGTGAACATTGTTATCCCACTGTGACCTAAAGAAGTGATGTAACTTGCCCAAAGTTTCTTAAGCAGTAAAAGGAAGAGCTGAGATTACAAACAGATACGCCTAAATCTAAAGTAGACATGCAGATGTGAAAGTCATGAATTAACTAGAGTAGCTCTGCTTTTTTCACCTAGAATAATGTACATAGCAGGGAGTCCATACCTCTCTTCTGTGGCGAAAGGAAGAGGTCACAGCACCCTCCACTCAAAGACTCAAGGCTTTTTTTCTCCCCTTCCTTCCTCCAATCATCTTATTTCAAATGGGGAGAAAAGCACTGTCAATGATTGAATAGTTAGGATAATAAAATTGGGTTCTGCTGCCTCCAGTTGAGTCCCAAAAGGGGTTTTAGCCCCAAGTATTGGAACTCTAAAAATGTTTTTAAATAACTTATCTTTCATATCTTTGCATGCTTCTTTAAGTCCAGGGTAACAAGAAAAGTGCCATTCTGCAACTTATTATAAGTGCTCATGAATAATACCCAGTGGTTGGATTTATGGTATGTGTCCCTGAAATATGCTGCCACCCTCAGCACTTAAAATTAACCATTGACAGACTCACAGAGAAAAAACTGATGGTTTCCAAAGGAAAGGAGGAGAGGGGATGATAAAAAAGGTGAAGGGGAATAAGAGGTACAAACTTCCACTTAGAAAATAAATAAGTCAAAGGAATGTAATGAATAGCGCAGGGAATATAGTCAATAATGTAATAATTTTGTATGTTGACAGGTTACTAGACTTATTGCAGTGATCACATCATAAGGCACATAATGTCAAATCACTGTTTTACACCTGAAATTAATTTAATATTGTGTGTCTACTACACTTCAATAAAAAAATTAACCATCCAAATCAAATTAGATTCAGTATATAGTTGATTTCAGTAGCCTGAGAACAAGCCACAGGAATCCAAGTTCCTCCTATTCTTTCAATCAGCCTGGATCCAATTAAATATGATAAAGACATATTTTTGATGCAGCTAATCTCGAATCACCAACTGATACTTAGCAAAATCATCAAAAGGCCAAAATCTCACACCGTAAAGTCCTATTCAAGAAAAAAAGGATAAAAACACAAGCTTCAAAAAATTCTTCCACCTCAAGATGCAAGACTGGCTAAAAAGCCTATGTAATTAAATTGTTTTGAAATGAATTTTAACTGGAAACTAGACTCTCCCCAATAATGTAAAACACCAGCCCTAGCTCTAATACCTGCTGGAGTGCAGCACATGACAAGCCACCACAGCTCCAACTCCTGCATATACTAGAGCCCAACCACACAAGTCCTAGGCAAAGGCCTCCTCCTCCCCAT
The DNA here is from genome assembly GCA_028627145.1 of Eidolon dupreanum. NCBI lineage: Eukaryota > Metazoa > Chordata > Mammalia > Chiroptera > Pteropodidae > Eidolon > Eidolon dupreanum. Next base: position 90,723,379 of record CM053507.1, read on the forward strand.
GCTGTGTTGGCTTCTAAATTATAATACCTAACATTTTTTGAGTTTTTAAGTTTCAGGATCTGTGTACCTTCTTATTTAACCCTCATAATAATCTATCAAGGCAGATACTATTCTATCTTTTTATATGTCTACTCTCAAGCATTTTTGGCTTGTGTAGAGGTTAGTATCAATCACTCACACCTCTGCCCTTACTGGTTCTAAGCAAAAGAGTAGGAATACAAAGAACTGATAAGCAGACAATAATCAAAGTATTCACTTTCTTTATGGAGGCCTAATCACTCCAACTACAGGATCCCTGAAAGTACTGGATTAGAGAAAGTAATTTGGAATTGAAGCCAAAACAAATGAGGCTTCTTATTACCTCCTGACAAATCTGAATCTTTGGACTAGCCACTGGAATGTATTGGGTCTGTAGGCAGACTCTTCATATACATCTCCAGCCAATAGTGGTATGGATTGAGGCCCGACTCAAAGAGTCAGTCATCAACAGAAGAGTGCTGGAAAGCACAGGAGAAAAACAGAGCAGGCACTATGCCAGGTCTGTTTACTCGACAGAGTCCAATGTCTCTTTCTAACAATCTGCCTAGGAGAGAAAGAATCCTATTTCTTGCTTTTAAACATAGCTTTCAAAGTTTTCAAACATAGCTACACAATGGGATCATTTAGAAAGGTTTAAAGAATTGCAGTGACCTGGCCACACCCCAGACCAACTAAATCAGAATCTCTAGGACATAAGTATGTTTTAACATTCTCCAGGTAGTTCCACTGTGTAGCCTAGGCTGAGAATCACAGCTTCATAGGCTCAGTAACCCCTTTCCCTCTTAATGCTCCCAGTCTAACTAGCATTTTTTGAGTGGCTACTTTAAGCTGAGCAGTTGACATAATCTTCATCACAACTCTGAGGCAAGTATGAAAGCATTTCACAGATGGGAGAAGAGAGGCTTGGAAAGGCTATGTGACAGACCTGGGATCACAAATTAATAGTCTCCTGACTACCTTACACTTTGCTGCTTTTTGTGGATGCCATGATTCCAGTGATCTCTCCAATCAGATAATACATTTCTTCTTTCCTAGTGAGGAGCAAGTAAGATTTGAAAAAACTAAAACAGTTCATTCCAATATTCCTTCCATAAAGAGAACATAAACTCCTTCTGTGGAAGCTGGGGAAGAATAAGGGTTCCCAACTTTACTAGAGATTTGGAAAATGTGTGGTAGGGAGTTGACAAATCAACAGAGATGGTTAAAATTGTCAAGCAGCCAAAGTCAAATAGCATAATCTTTTTCACAGAATCACTTGATAGTTTGAACAGCCATCCTTGGTATCCTGAGACTAAGAAAACTGAATAACACATACAAAGATGAGACTGAAGATCGTGAAGAAAGTTGTCAAGGGAGATTATGGAAATAAGAGAATCAAAGTTGCTGTGACAATACCAATGACAATAAAAGCTGAGTAGAGAAAAACCAGGAACAGAAGACTAGAAGCCTGGGAGTGGCTGAAAGACGGCAGGAGGGGTAAGGTAAAGTTCACATCCTGAGATACTGAGTCAGAGGATGAAAAGTGATGCATTACCCAATAACTCACATAGTTTAAAAGGTGGAGAATTATCTTTCTTTAATATGTTTAAACTCTGCTATGGTAAAATTATAAATTTGATCTTTGTTTATACAAGTTTGCTGGAAATTATGTAAACGTTAATGTCAAATAATGTACTGATTTTGATAACAGAAATTTTAGCACTGAAGAGGATTTAGATGACTTTTATGTTAACTTCTATGTAGCAAATAATCATTCTAATTTATTCTTTTTGCGATTTAGAATTTTCACATAACGAATTGGCAGGACACTGACATGTTATTTGATCCAAGGGAAAAATGTACCTTGCTACAAAAGTGTTAGAAAACCTGATGAGCAACAGAAAAAGAATTCCTATCCATAGATGTGTTTCCTTGTTTTAACTCTTTCTTTTCACGGTATGAATCATTATTCCCTAATGAGCAGAGAACTGAAGGGAGGACAAAAGACTCCACCCATCTGTGTCGAGACAAAGCTGCATCAAGCTTGTGAAATAATTTGCATCTTACCTGCTCCTTTAGCTGCTAGGAAACTTCAGGAAGTGTTGCAACTGGCAAAGCAGGTTAATACAACAGGTTTTCATTTCTGGTAAAAGCCTACATGAGGTTTAAGTTTTAAAATGTTCTCAAACTATGTATTTTATAGTCAATTGAAGATGGCCGGATCTATACGTTAAGTTTTAACTGCTAGTCCGCAATTTGCTGATGTTTTTAGAATGGAAAAACTCTAAATTGATTTGTTGTATGGCCATCTCATTCTTCTCACTCTTGGGACTAAATCAGTTCACCTATAAGTGACTTATCAAGTCTATAGTACCCCCTCCCCCAAACACACACACACACACATACTACTTAGAGCAGGTAAAACTTTAACACGTTACTATTAAATTCTTAAGACTCTGGTGCACCATGACAAATAGTAGGTACAGTGTTAATTGAACAAATATTCTAGAATTATTATGCCTTTTTTATTCATATAATTTTGATATAATTTTGTTATAACAAGTTTTACTGTTTTTTTGGCTATCGTTAAGAAATTTTGAAATGAGCCTTTTGCTAAAAAGGATAGAGAAGATATTTATTCACATCATTTAGTTATGAGGTAAGGAACCATAAAACTAAGATTTTAAAACAGGTTTCTTAAGTTGTTCCAAAGCACATGTTCTGAAAAATCTGAAAATAATTTTTACTTTGGGGATTACTTTCAAAGATTAGGTAAAAATAGATTAATAGACTTTACTTGCTACTCATTTTATGTATTAATTTAAAAAAATGATCAAATATCAGTAATTCATATGATTCTGCCTCTTTAGAATCACAATACAGCTTAAAAACTGTAATTTTCACATCAAATGAAACATTATGGCCCTATGTGTTCCAAAGAAAAAAATCTTAACAGGAGATTACCTCAGCTACTCTGCAATGTGCTTAAAATATCAACTACAACACATATTCAGCAGTAGGGCTTATAGTGCTGGCTTTTCATATTAAAAGATGCTACTGGTGAGGCTGTTAACACAAAAGTTGAATTCTGACTGAGTTTCCACAGTTCACATTGAAGACTAATATTACAGTAACAATCACAGATAACTTTAGAGTGACAAGAGGCAGGGATATTGTTTAAAATAAATAATCTCCAATACAAAAAATGTCCTGTAGTTCAATAACTTTAAAATCCTATTCCCTAAAGTGTTTTGTGTTTGTTGACTTAGCTTTCTCCTGTCTACTTTCCAGAGGTGCCGAAGGGCAACTTTAAGAGTTAGGAAGAGATAGAAAACTGAATAACCTTCCATTTCATAGGCAGAGTAATATTGGCTTTGTTGGAAGTCAGAAGCTGACTTGGTTAAATCTAAAACACAATGTCCACAGCCATTAAGTGACTTTATGAAAAACTATCCACATTAAGTATGATAGAGATCACAAAACTACTTTGAAAACATGTTTTAAAACTCTGAAACATAAGAGATAAAGAGTCTCTTATTTTCTAATGTGGACAAGGGATTCCCCTTTTCTGGAAGATAAAACAGAGACCCAAATACTGGATCTAAATTAGGCCTATAGAGCAACAATGCATTCTCCACAGAGAACTAGAGATCCTCATTCAGAATCTTGTACTTCTTTATTCTAAGGTATAGAGATTTAAATCAACTGAGTCTCTTCTCATTTTTTATTTTATTTTTTTAAAAAAGACAGATTTAGGATCTTATAAGAAATTAGTAAGTTACATTTTTTAAAATCTGTCAAGTGCTACAGTAATGGAATAAATAAATAAATTTTTTAAAGTTCAATGTTTATAGACATATTTATAAAAAAAAATAACTGAATCAGAAGATGTTAAATAATGTTGATACACAACACAAAGGGATTTAGGCAAGGAAAGGCACATCATTTCACCACAAGAAATAAAGACCACAGTTGGAAGTTAATGACCAGCCAGGTCTTGTGGTAGTTTTCCTAGCTTCAATAGGTCATTATGGTGGAACGTTCTTTATGGTACTTAGCTGGAATAAAGAAATAGCAATTGGCGAATTTTATTGTGACCCCTATGCAGTGTTAAAAAGAAAGCACTTTTTTATAAGCCTGGTGCATGAAAAGGGATGGAGTAAAACTCCAAAATGATTTGGTGGTACTGAAAATCCTACTGACACATTAAGGAGAATTTTTAAAAAAGGAAAGAAAAATAAAATTAATCTTCTTGTCTGGTTGAATTAGGATTCTTGCAGTTACAAAGTTAAAATGTCAAGTAAATTCTACACTTTTCACTTTTCTTGTACAGACACAGTTTAGATAAACAGCTGCCAGATTTCATCTTGGTGAAGCTATAAGCCAATATTTAGGGGAAAAAATTGTAATTTCCCTATTTTATATAGCTTAAGTATCTGAAAATAGCACTCATACCTCTGGCTAACTGGCTATCTATATCAGCAAAGTGATCGTAAGTTTTGACAATGATGAAATTTCCCAACAAAAAAAAAGTTTCCAGTTGAGTGGATACAGTTACTTTACTGAAAAGTCTAACAGACATCAGCAGAACCTGCTCTGGGTCAATTTCCCACTATCAGTTTTCTTTTACAAATTTGTGTCAAGTGTCCACTCATTTCTTTCTGTCTGGATTCTGAACCTAGGTTAGTTTGTCTGAAATAGGGAGTTAGAGTAATCCATACAAATTTTAGTGGTATTAAAAAACTGTGTGAATAAATAAAATGGATTTTCAGGATAAAATGATATATCTGTAAAAAAAAAAAAAAGTTAAATTAAAAACAATTAAGGGGTAAACAAGGAAAAATATTACTATGAAAAAATAATAAAAATGGCAATTGTAAAACATGTAGCTTCCCATTCATGCCACACGATATGCCTTCATTAAGGTGTACTCTTTCCGGTTGGTATGAGCTGCCCAGATGAAGAGAGCAGAAGCCATGAACTGCAAGGGAGCTGAGACGCAAGCCAGGCAGAAGGACCATCCAAATTCACCGTACACATTCTCAGGTAGCTCTAGTTTCTGGTGGAGTAGTTCAATTCCAGCAACATAACAACTCACTGAGCCCAGTGTACACAGACCTTGGAGGAAATTTTAAAAAATAAAACAAAACATAGCTAAGTAAGAGACCCATAAGAGCATTTTAGGTAATTTGACAGGGCAGTAATATTTGAATGTTTAAGAATTACAACTCTTTGGTCTTTATGCAGACAAGAAGAAGACAAAAAGTTAAATATGATGACAAGACCTACCTGCAAGGAGATGAAGAATGCCTGTGGCGATGGTGGGATACAAGCTTCGGCAGATACAAGCACAAAGTCCAATCAAAGCCCCAAAGCACATCAAACCTAGACTAACAAAAGGTAAAAGGAACTGGCAACGCCAAAGATCTGATTTAAAAAAAAGAGAGAAAAAAAGGTTATCATGATTCCAGACAGTTTTCCCATAATGGCAATTTCTTTCATATTCTAATTAGATTATTTCTCAAAAAATGAGAAAGGAATATTGAGGTTTCTTTTCTAAAGCACATTGTTCAAAAGGATGCTAACTTTGTCTTGATAAAAGAGGACACTAGCAGTTAACAATTACTGATCTCATCAGGACAGGGTTTACCGTGTGTCAGGCACTATTTTATGGATGCTTTGTGCATTAATCTTCCCAACTTCTCTATGAATTAGGTACTAATATTATTATTATCTCTATTTTATAAATGACAAAACTGAGGCAGGAGGTATAAATAATTTGAACAAGGTGACATAGTTAGTAGTCGAGACAGAATTTGAAGTGAAACATTCTGGCCCTACATATAAACAAATCTAAGTCCTTACAGGATCTCATGGTAGGAATAGCAAGACAAGGAGTGATGATAATAAAAAACCTGTTGAAAGAATATACATAAAGCACAAAGTAGAGGATCTAGTATATACCAGGTACTCAATAAATGGCAGTTTTTATTATCATAAATTCCCTCAACAGCATGGGAAGAAAACTGATGACTTTACAACAAATACCAATCCATTTTTCAGTTATTGTAGTTATTAGCAATGTATTAATATCAACTCCAAACCAAATCCACCTTTTAGTACTAGTTTTACTTTCTAGAACTACACAAAAGTCTTTTCTCTAACTGTCCTTCAAACTGTTAATAATAACCTTCTTCCTGTGCATCTGCAATGCAAAACTGAATACTTGCCATTTATTCAGTGTTTCCTCTCATGACATAGTCATTCATCCAATAAGTCTCTTTAGACTAGAAAGTAGGTCAAAATCTGAAAACAGTATTTCCTGGGTAGCCTGATCCTCAAGGAACGGATTGCTCCTAATACTGTCATTTATTTTTGACAGTTACACTTTTGTTACTACCACCTAAGACTGGATTAACACTTGTGGCAGGACTGGCACTCAACTGGCTCATACAGAGCTTGCAGTCAACTGTTTTCCACATACCCCAATCTGAACTTAGGTAGCTGAAGTGTTTAAGTCAAACATAGAAATTTATTATTCATTCCTATTAAATTTCCCCTTTAAATGGGCTCACTAATAACATCTTTTGAGGGGTCTGGGTTCTGTCAACCAAGGTATCAGTCTGCCTCTCTCAGCTTCCTATTTGCAATTGGTAAGTATGCACCTAACTTCTAAAATATTTTATCAACAGATATGAATTTGTTGGGATACTGTTAAAGATCTTATTTCAAGCTGACAAAATGTACTCACTCATCTTTTTCCAAAATCAGAGCTCAACAAAAGATAAAATTATTTCCTATTTTCCCCCAATTTTCCTGCTAATATCAAGGTACTCACAGGTCCGAAGCAAATCAATCCCACTATTGTGATTTCCAGGATCAACAAACTTCTCCATGAACTGCTCATTTAGTGTAAAACCCATACATCTTGTGACCACATCAAATGATTCTGAAATAAGAATAACAGTAATTGTTTGTTGTTTTAATTATAAACATTTAACAAAATCTCTTTGAGTAATTATTCTCTAAAATAAAAAGTGACATAAGAAGATGTCCCCAGAGGAAAAAGCAACCTCTTTGGCCCTGACATGCAGGATCAATGCCCAATGGATGCCAGTGGCTCTCAGTAGCAGGCTTAAGACATGGGCATAGAAAGGAAAAAGAAAGTAGGAACCATAAAATGAATGAGACTAGATATATAAGAAGACTAGAAGGAAAAGTGGACAAAGACTGAAATAAAAAGGCACTTTGATCTTCTCCCCGAACCTACTCCACCAGCCATATTTCCCATCTCAGATAATAACATCCTACCATTCCAGTTCCTCAGACTAGAAAGTTTAGAGTCATTCTTGCCCATGTGCATTTCATCAGGAAATCCTAGAGGCTAAACCTTCAAAATATATCTAGAATCCAGCCACTGCTCAGTTCTACCACCCTGGTCTGAGTCTCAATCATCTCTCACCTGCATTACCATATAAGCCTTCTAATTAGTCTCCTGGCTTCCACCTTTGCCTGATGCCTGTATTCAACATATCGGCCTTGGTGAACAGATCATCTCTCCAATGCTCAAAGCCCTCCAATGGCTCCACCACTTTCAGACTAAAAACCAAAGTTCTCAATATGCCTAGAAAAACCTGCATGATTTGCCCAACTCCCATTTCCAGCGTACATGTCGCTGACGGAACACCCACTCTCTCTCCCTGTCTCCCTCCATTCCAGTCCAGTAGCTTCCTTGCTGGTCTTTGAATATTTGGGGCATGCTCCCAGTTATTGGCTTCTGCAGTAGTTGTTCCTTCCAATCTAAATGATTCTACCTGCTTCCACAATTACATATTTGTCCAATACCTTCACCTATATCAAGTCTTTACTCAAGTGGTATCTTCTGGGAACCTATCTTGCCTATATTACTGAATTTCGTAACTTATGCCCATCAACGTCACTTTCCCTGTGTATTTCCAAATCTTCTTCATTTTGTGGTGCTTTTTCATAGCACATGTCTTCTAACATATTATATAATTATGTATTATTTATGCTGTTATGTTTATTGCTGGTCATCCCTTATTAGGATGTAAGGAATTCCCCAAGAGTAAGGATTTTCACTTGTTTTGTTTTTTTCCCCCCCCCTGATATACTCCAAGCTACTAGGCCCTGGAACATGGAGACATACAATAAATATTTGTTGAATGAATAATAAATGGTTACTGAAATTCAAATATCAAGTACTTCTATTCTCTCATAAGTAGAGTTAAACATTTTACAATAAATTTTAACCACTTTCCCCTCTTTCCAAACTATTTTCTTTTTCCCATATAAAATCATAACTATCATCCTTTTGATGTATGGGAACTCAAGCCTGTTGTGCTGTGATTTGAATACAGTGCTTCCCAACAAAAGGTCAACAGAAATAGTCATAAACCAAAACAAATTGTAAAGTTCTTCCTCACAAAGAGCTCTAAAGCTTCCATTTTAATAAATGGAAACTAAAATGTTTAAATATTAAGAATGCTCGTAAAATAAACCTGAGACAATTTATTAGATTTTTTTCTTCTGTACTGCATATTTTTAACCTATAAACACTATTAAGATTATTGTAAAACAGTTTCAAATATCTACAGATTTAAAAGCAGAGTTGGTCAAATTATATCCTCTAAGACTTAGAGGGTAAATGATAATAACACGGCTAACACATAAAATGACTATCAATTCATATTAGCTGACTTTATTTTAGAAACTAGTCTTTTTTACCAGTTACCAAGTATTTAAAGTCTTCCAATGTACTTTTCCAATTATTTCTTCATGACATGTGTGAGATTAATGAAACGGCTTTCAATGAATGGGTAAATAAACACAAATATCTAAAATGGCTTTCTCAAGGACAGTTACTCATCCAACCAACACTTAAGAGTACAATGGTAAGTCACGGAAGTTGGGAAGAGAAGGAAGTAGGAAGAAAAGAGACACGTAAGATTTGATTTATTTCCTTGGGGAGAGAAAGAACTCACAAACCTGCTTATATATAACTGGGCCAGCATCACATCACTTTGTCTACTGTTGAGGAAGTAAAGGAAACAAAATAAGAGAAATACCTGTCTTTTCTAGTTGGCTATTCCAATATATGTTCTGGGGTATAGTGATACACCGTCTCCACAATCCCACTGTGCCATTATATCGGAAAAGTGCATCATTATAAGTCTTTTCATCTGCTTCATCACTAGCAAATTCATCCCAGATGCTTTTGTTCAAATCACTGGAATTTTCTTGAACTGGACTTCGATATTCATACCAGAAGTCTGTGCCAATTGAGGCTGCCATGTAGATGGTGGAAATGAGGCTAAGTACACAAGCAATTACAAATGCTGTAGCAAAACGGTTATCCATTCTGGCATTCAGACTGCTCTGTTTAAAAGTTGAAGAAAGAAAAAAAGTTAGACTTCAAGGGCAAATACTGATTATTTTGAAATAAATTATCTCAAAATCACTATTTTCCATCCTTTGGCTATTTAAAGTAATGTATAATCATTAAAGAATTTTTTAAATTATGTTTTTAATTAAGTTCAAACAAAACTCATTATCATGAAAGTACTTATTAAATGTTCACATACCCAGGATGCTACGGAGACAGAGGTCTTGTTCTCTAGTCTATCACCTGCACACTAAAACAGACAACACTGAAAAGGACATACATATTACAGATACAAACAACAGACATGCCCAGAGTCAGCAATGAACTGTGCATAATTTTTAAATTACAGATTAAATTTTTATACAAGCTGCACAGCATTAAGTGTTCTGAGTTTCAGTGTGAAAAGAGCATAGGAAAAGGAAGCAGAGGAAATCAGCTTCTCCCAGTTTCCTCAGAAGAAGGAAACCTTCCAAAACAAGGTTTAGAGTCAAGAGCTATATGGAAGACAGAGTTAAACATGTTTGTTAACCCAGAGAAAGGTTGTTCCAGGTGCACAGAATAGCAGAGAACAATAGCATAAAATGTGGTAGATATCAATGTCTTAATCCATTTAAGTTAAACCAAGCTCCTTTACACTGCCGAATTCCTCTCTCCTATCTACTCTACCCATTCCTTATACTTTTTGAACCTCCTCAATATCTCTCCTCAGCCGGAAAAAAAAAAACTGAATTAGGCAAAATATGAACACTCCAAGGCGTGGACACAGTCTCAATGGCAGTAGTAAAGCTCCGCAGTAAAATGACTCAAGGAAGATCAAGCTGGGTCAAACACTGCAAGTATATACCATGACCGCACCAAACACCTTAAAAGGAGCACGAAAACAGGCTCGCAAACTGGGATTACTGAGTTTGGAAGATGGGAAGTGACTCAGGAGAGATCAGGGCAATTACAATAATTAACAATAACTCCATAAGTTGGGTTTGTATTTTTATTCTTTTTAACCCTCTTTCACCCTGGAGTTCTCAAATGACCTTTAAAGGTCCCGGCACCGGGAGCTGCGGTTGGCCCAGGCCGGACGCCGGGGGCTGTCACCACGCGGAGCGCACCACTGGGCGGGCAGACGTGGAGGCGGGGCGGACGGGGTTGGAGCAGCCCCGCGCGGCCCCCCGCCGGGGTCCCCAGGTACCCGCCCAGGCCCCTCCCTTGATCCCTTTGCGGAGGGGAAACTCCCGCCGCAGCCCGGTGGCTTAGAACCTGCCTAGCCCCATCCGTGCACAGGGAGGAGACCTCTCCTCAAACCGCTGGAAACGTCGAACGGCTACGCGACCCCCGCCCAGCGACGCCGGGCTGGCTCACTCACCGCCCATCCTCCTGCTCCGCCAGCTTCACCCTCAAGCTCAGTCCACAGCACCCTACTCTCCCCGCGCCTCCTCTGACGCACTTCCCTGCAGAGCCCGCCCACTCCATAACTCCCGCGCCTCCGCCCCCATCCCCACCCCAGGCCTGGCCAAGGCCCGGGGCCGAGGGGGCTTGTGGGAGTTGTAGGCGGGACGGAGGGAAAGGCTGCGAGAGGCGGTGGACGGCATTCCTGCGGCCATGCGCGGTGCATTGTGGGGAATGTAGTTCGGCTGTGGAGGGAAAGTCGGCGCTCAAAAGGAAGGTCTGGACGCAAGGATTCTTGTATTTTGCGAAGAAAGGGACGAGAATCCGCAGATCAAGGCAATCTGTTTCCAGACACTCCTAGTCGTTGATTGTGACCTATGTAACTCAGGTTTTACAGTTCGAAAGGGGAAAAGGAAGGCACCACCTCAATTACAGACAAGGCAACTGAGCTCAGGGTGAATAACTGACTTGTCAAACTTGAATATTGGAGTGAGCTGTCTAGCTTTGTGACATTAGACAATTTACTTCACTTCTTTAAGTTTGTTTTCTTTTCCTCAAAATATAGATGTTGACAGTAACCCCTATCCCAAGTGGTCATTGTGAGGATTGAATGAGAGAATACATATAAAATGGCCAGCCCAGGGCCTAGAGCGTTGTAAACAATTATTAAATTATTAGTATTTGCAAATATTTTTGAACATCTATAACGTTTAAAAGCCCTTGATTCCCCTGGAGGGGGAAAATAAGCCATTTAGACAGGTAGATGTCTTTGCTCACTTCAGCAAATCTAACGAACCTCTGGACTAAATGCCTCTGGACTAGGAAAGACTTGACAAGACCAGATTTCAGGCGTCCTTGTTTAGTTCTGGTCAGCAGATTCCCAGCCTGGGCTCATAGCATACAGAAGTCTTCATGGTTCAGGAAGTGGATGTTTCTGGGTGAGCCCTGCAAAGGGGGATGACGCTTTATCCATCAAGTCTGCAAATGCCTAGAAAACACACAAGATGTATTTCACTCACCAATTTAGTATGGATCTAGAATTGTCTGCATGTTTGATGTTGTGACCATCCTGCCCACTCAGCACAGAGAACTTGCACTGCCTCATCATCTCAGTACCGCCAAACACACAGCCATATTTTTGATTTATCCCTGCATCTTGGATGTTTTCTGTTTTCTATTTATTTATACTTGCTTGTTGTGTAGCTAGGCAAAATAAATCCTTAATAAAATAATGGAGTTGAATTTCTGCTTCCATTTCCTACTCTGCTATCTAGGAAATAGTAGGTAGCCTAAAATATTTCCACGAAATGTTAAAGAAAATTTAGTGCAACCATGTACAGATTATGTAATTTAGATTTAAAAGCAAAGTCGAACTAGACCTCTGGCTTAATTTGTTGGAAATGGTTCTAATTTCAGCAAGAAAGTGTTACAATTACACTACAATTTAAATAAACCAATAACTGAAGATCTAGATATACAGATATTATAACTTGTTTATATTATGTGCTTACAAATCATGTGAAAATTTCCTCAGTACCAAATTACCTAATCTACTTAAATATCTTTTAATTGCACATTTTTGGGGGTGGACTAGAAATTATGTTAAGCAAGATATAGCTACGTTATGTTTTTCTCATATAATTTTGTCATGGTTGATTTCCTCGTGAATTTAAGAGTACAGAAAGGAGAGAAATAGAAATATAGCAAGCTCTGGGTTCCAATCAATAACCAATCTCAAAAACAGTATCAATTTTTTAATTTCTTTGTATCAATTCACTGTAGAACAAAGGCAAAATGAACCAAGGACATGGAAAATAGAAAAGTGCATCCAAAATGGCTCCTTCCTTTTAGCAATTCGTCAAATGCTACAAAGAGTATAGTTGTTTAGACGTCCATCCATGCTTCTGAAAGACAGTGAATAGATCACATGTAGATAAGAAGTTTACATTTAAATTGTCCTTTATTTTAAAATCATCAGTGAGAGTCTCGTAAATGATCTCTTTCTGGGCCCCAATGTCGTTATTGGTAAAATAGTTGTACTGGATGATCACTAATATCACTTGAAGCTCTACAATTTTATAATTCAATATTGTGTTGGAAGAATAATGTAACTTCAAAATATAGTTGTCATAGATCCACAGCATTAAAGTTTCCTTAGGGGACTCATGTATCCTGTTGTGGTGTCCGTTAGGAAGAAGAGTCGGAGTCTGGAAATGTATTAACTAACATGGATAAGGGAGAGGGAATGAATGGCTGTGCTAGCATCTCCCACCCTTCTCTCAATGCCTTTTTATTAGACCCTCTCACAAAGCTGGCTTTGTTATTATTATTAGTTATTATCCTGTTAGTAATTACAAACTACAGCCAAATCCCAAATTCAGCCTCAGGGCTGCCACCAATGTTATCAGCTATTTCTTATCTTTTTCTTATCCTTGTCCCTGGAGCAAGAAGTCCCAGAATAGGTCCCGCTGTGTACCCTTCCTGCAATGTGTCCTTGAGCAAGTCCACACCCACTTCTGATGACCTTGTTGCTCCAAGCACCAGGCATCCTGCTGGGACTGCAGGCGTCTCTCACAACATATCTCTCTTTTCTTTTTGCTGAATTTTATTCGATATCACTGAGAACACAGCGGCCTGAATCTCTCTTAATCTTTGGCTTCTTGAGAATCTCTTCCAAACTAAAACAAGTAAAAACAAATTACTATTCAAGAAGCAATAGATGAGCCCATTAACCTATGAATTTGTGGAATACGATGTAAGTCTGTAATTAAACCCGAAGCATTATCATACCCCAAAATATGCTGTCTTACTTTATCCCATTCAAACATACTTTCATTATACAGTACAGGAGTTATATAAAAAGTAGTATTCCAAAAGAGGCAGTTTATAAAGCCTAGAACCACACCCTTGTTAACATCAAACAAGTAAGCAGATTACAGAAGGAGAAATTGGCCATTAGCATAACAAGCAAGCAGATTACAGAAGCAGAAGTTGGCTCACTTGAAAATTTTTCCACCCTTAACATTCCCCACTGGTTTTCTAGGGGAATTCAAATCATTGATTGATCACATCTTGCCCTTAATAGGGCAAAAGGAAGGAGGTTTACTCGGTTTTCACCAGTTTCTAACTTAAACTTAGTTAAGGTTTCTTTCAAGATTCTATTAATTCTTTCTACTTGCCCTGAACTCTGAGTCCTATAAATGTAATGCAATTTCCAATTGATCCTTAACACCTTTGCTGGAGATTGGCTGGTCTGGGCGATGAACGCAGGGCCATTGTCGGACTCCAATGTTATTGGCAGGTCAAATCGAGGCACTGTTTCTGAGACTAATTTCTTTGCTACTACCTGAGCGGTCTCCTGCTTGGTGGGGAAGGCTTCAGTCCATCCTGAAAAAGTGTCAATGAACACAAGCAAGTACTTGAATCCGAAGGTTCCCGGGCTGACTGCAGTGAAATCCAACTCCCCTGGTTCCCCCAGTGCCTGTCCACAAAGTCTCGTCCCTTGTTGTATTTCCTTGGAGAGCCCTGGATTCACTTGTGCACAGATGTGGCACCGGGCTGATACCTGCTTGGCCATTCATTGCAGCCCTGGAATGTAATAGTCTCTTAAACAGTTCAATCAACTTGGTCCCTCCCAAGTGAGTGCTCTGGTGAACCTGGGTTATGAGGTCTTGGCTCAAGGCCTCAGGTTCCACAGTGCGGCCGTCCAGGAGCCTAACCCATCCAGCAGATTCCTCTTTTCATTCAGCTTGTTGCATAGTTCAGCTTCCCCTGGAGTGTAGGTAGGGGTGTCCGTTAGCACCCTGGACAGTAGGGCTGGCAGAATGTCAATTGGCCCCACTGGTTTTCGGGCAGTCTCCTTTGCTCTCTGTATAAATGTTCACAGTCTTTTCCTTTTCCACTACAAGGCCTGGGTCACTGCTATTAGTTTGGCCCATTGCTTAGTCTGGGTGATATTAACTTCATCCTGGTTGTTAAAGATGCACAGGGTTAGCTCAGTCAAATTCTTGTCGTTAAACCTTCCTATCTTTTGTTACTTCTTTTTCCTAATATCTGGGGCCGACTGACAGAAGCGAAGTTTTATTATTTGGATCCTCTGGATCAATAGGGGTGTATAACTGGTAGGTTTTCTGGCGGCAGACCAGAGACCCAGAAGCAGAAGCTGGTGATACCGATCGAGAGCCTCCTTACCTTGTTTGGTGTTGGGGTCCCAAGGCGGATGGGTGTACAGGAGGACATGGTGGATGCAGGTGGGATTAGTGGTGGGCTGCGCATTTGGGTCACGCACAGTCTTGGCAACCTCTTGGAGAATCCATTCTTGTTGCTCCAAGGCAAAAAGGACCTGGAGAAGCTGTTGACAATCATCCCAGGTGGGCTGATGGGTAAAGAAAATCTTGATATTCATGACATTCAACAATTTATAATAACTGAAATTGTGACTGATAACCATTATACAAGGGCACACGAATAGCAAAGTTATTGACAAATCTCTAGGAACTTTATATAATTTCTGAAACACTTGTATTAGTAACATATATTCATAAAAATGTAACCTAAAGAAGGTTAAGCATCATTTATTTCTCGACAATGCTTCCCATATAATTTAATATACTAAATAGATTGAATTAGCGTAACATTTTTCTTTTACAAAGTGACAAAACCAAACCGTCGAGATTTCCCAGGTGACCTCTGGGAATTCTCAAAGTTATTTTGAGATAAAACAAAAGATTCCATTTAGATTTTATGTTGGGAAATTTGTCATAATGTCACAAGGTTTGATCACCTGATTAATTTAAATAGGATCATTCGACCAGTCTGGACAGACAGACACAATACAGACAGACAAGACAAACTACAGGTAACACAAAACGCTAGCGTACCCAAACCAGAAGTCAAGACTGACGTCTCAGACCTTGACTAAACTAGGAAAGTTTTGCTGCCTCCAGCCTTCCACTAGTTCCCCTTAGGGCCCACCAACAGACAGATACCCAAAAGCCTGAGTACCTGTAGTGCAGTCTGACTCACCGGTGAAGCTGCTCCAGATGGCTCATGCCCAGTTGTTACAGAATTGAACCTTTTGTCCACCTGCCCTCCTGGGAGAGTCTATTTGGTGTCTGGGGCTGAGGAATGTCTCTCAGCAGCCGTCCCCTGGATGGGGCAGGTCTTCACCCACGGTAGCCGGGGTCGTGGGTCTTAGGAGATCCCCCCCTCTGGAGAAATCTCACTGGGGCCTCCAAATGTTGTGGTTCGATCAAATCTAAGACCCACAGAGCCAATTGAGATGAATTGTGAGCCTTTATTAGCTGGCCAGCGACTGACTCTCTACCACGCAGGGTTAGAGGAGATCAGTCCCGAGCTCCCCAAAGTAGATAAATTTATATTCCAGTATATTTTTCTTATTTGGAAATGCTCTAGAGAGTCAATGAATATCTATCAGCAATGCAAAACACCCAGCACACTGCTAGGGACATGAAAAGTGCACATTAAATGGAAATCACTGCCATCAAAATCTTCAGTGCATTCCCACTGCCCACAAATATCAATTTCAACCTTTCTGTACCTTTTAAAAGAAGCCATAATGATATAGGGGAGCCAAACACAGGCTCTAGCAAAGTGAGTAACATTTTGATGCAAGGTGATATGAGAAGAGTTCCCAGATTGATTTACAGAACCCTTCCAGGCATGCATGGGAAATAAAGCAGCTCCTAACTTCCATATATGATTCTGTAGCCCTTGATGGGGCAGTTGGGGAGATGGAGGCAAAAACCCCTCATCATGCCAGATGACTGTGTTATTGCAAGTTCCGTCTGATGAAATGCTTACTGAACCATTCTCTATCTTTCAGTGCCTCTGCAAATTTTCTTTTCCTCCTTTTGCTCGGGTGGAGCTAGAAGGACTGCAATCAATGACTCTTCCATTGGAAGTATTAACTAAAACCCAAGCCTGTTCAGCTCGACACTGAGTCCACTGAACCCAATGTTCGAGCGTCTGAACTTTTGGAGTGGTACACCACAGCAAATCTGGTGGAGAGGTGTTATCCACAGGTTCTGTATCATTTTTAAATCCTTCCATACTTAACAAAAACAAGTGATCTGCCCCAGCATTCTGTTCAGGAAAATAGTCAACCACGCTTGAGTACCCAGCTGTAAACAGTGCTCTCCAACTCCCATGCAAATTGTCATCCCTTCTATTCCCACCCTATAGTTCTCAATCATTCTCCCTTCTTCTTCAGGCCTGAGAGGCCCTCTAGTATCATAAGGTCCAGGCATCCAATTAGAATCATTAACATAAATTACCACTGAAGCATCTCCCCATCCCACTGCCTTATACATCCAATATGAATAGTTTCCTATCTCAGCTTGTACCCCACTTACTTGTGCCATAATCAGGGCTGTCATTGCAAGGCATGAGGAAGTTGGAGTCATCTCCTGACCTGACTCACTGACAACCTGCCTCTTCTCTCCACTCCTGGAGCCTGACATTCTTAGCTGGGACCCAAAGCTTCTCTGTTCCTGTAGAGATATAAGCAAAACCTCGGCCCCATTTCAGTACCTCAGCAGAAACCCAATCCCCTTTCAAATCCTTGTAGTACACTGGGTGCTGCAAAGGTTCACTGGCCTGTTTCACCCAATGCCAATGAGTTGCTGTGCCACCTTGTTCATCTTGATTTTAAAAATTTAAAGTATATAATGCTTTATTAAGTCTTTGTCTCGGGGTATTCCATATTCCCCCTTTTTTGTTTTATAAGCATCTCATTGAGTGTGCGATTAGCATGTTCTACAATAGCTTGGACAGTGGAATTATAAGGAATATCAGTAGTATGAGCAATAAAATATGTAGCAAGAAAATTCTGAAATTTACTAGAAATATATGCAGATCCATTATCAGTTTTTAGCTGAGCTGGTTGCCCCATAACACTAATAGCTTCTAATAGATGGATGATAGCAGCACCAGCCTTTTCAGAACTTAAAGCGATAGCCCAAGTGAAGCCTAAAAAGGTGTCAATAGAATGATGGACTAATTTCAGTTTACCAAATTCAGGATAATGGGTTACATCCATCTGCCATAACATATTAGCTGTTGTTCCTTGGGGATTGACTCCAAGAGGCAGTGAGGGTGTATCAAAAGAACAGGTGGGACACTCCTTAATAATCTGTTTAGCTTGTTGCCAAGTTAACTGATGATGCTTTTTAAGAGCCTTAGCATTAGAATGATGAAGGGCATGCTATTTTTGAGCAGTGATGACAGGCTGAATTAACAATTGGGCAATTTTCCGATTACCTGCTGTCACAGGGCCAGGCAACAAGGTGTGAGCCCTCACATGAGTAATGAATAAAGGCTGTTGCATTAGTAATATTAAATTCTGTAATTGTGTAAATAATTCAGTGAGTTCATCTGGAGAAGCGGGTATATAAGCTTCTTCTATATGTTGTACAGTATATTTAACATACTGGAAATCAGTAACTATATTCAATGCCTCTGCATGGTGAGTGAGCAAAAGAATAATAGCATATAATTCGGCTTTTTGCATCGAAGTGTAAAGTGTTTGAATTACCTTGGTATCAGCGTCTCCTGTGAACCCAGCAAGACCTCTCTTATTAGTATCTGTGAAAAAGGTTGGGCCTTCAACTGGTTTAGATTGAACCACCTGACGTAAAATCACAGGAGTATGCAAAAGAAACTGCAACGTTTTAAACTTAGGATATGTACAATGAATTAGTCCATTAAAGCAAGCAAAAGCATTCTGCCAATCTTCATTCAGTTGATAGAAAGCTCTTATTTGTGATTCCTTATAAGGAACGATAATCTCTGCAGAATCTTGTCCAGTGAGTTGTCTGAGGCAAAGCCGACCCCTCATGACTAAATCACAAACTTTACTGATATAAACCTCTGATATTCTCTTAGGCTTATGACCTAAGAACATCCATTCAATAATATTAGTGTCCTGCGTAAGGATGGCAGTGGGATAATGAGGAGAATGACAAATGACAAATAATAATTTGTCTAAAGATTCAATGCGATCTAATTGGGCCTGTCGTAAGGCCTCATCAGTTTTCTGTAACTCCTTTTCTGCCAATGGTGTTAGTTCCCGAGGACTGTCCAATATCGTGAGCCCTTCTAAAATAGAAAACCAGTTAGTTAAAGCATATGTGGGGATACTGAGGGAAAGACGGAGCCAATTAATATTGCCCAATAATTTTTGAAAATCATTAAGAGTATTGAGAGCATCTCGCCTAATTTCTATTTTTTGAGGAGTAATTCTCTGTTGCAAAATTTTATATCCTAAATATTGATAAGGAACAGAATCTTGTATTTCCTTAGGAGCTATCTCAAGCCCATACTTTTCCAGAGCAGTTTTTCCAAATGAAAACATATTTTCTAATATTTCTTTCTTTTCATGCCCAAAAAGAATATCATCCATGTAGTGATACACAAGTCTCTGAGGGAACTTTTCCCTTACTTGTAAAGGCGTATTCACAAAGGCGTATTCTTGGCACAGGGTAGGACTATTAAGCATGCCTTGGGGTAATATTTTCCATTGATATCGCTGAGTAGGCTGAGCATTGTTTAGAGTAGAAATTGTAAATGCAAACTTTTCTCTATCCTGAGGCTGTAAAGGAATAGTATAAAAACAATCTTTTAAATCTATAATCTTTAAAAACCAATTTCAGGGAGTTAATGTGGGATTAGGGAGCCCAGGTTGCAAAGTCCCCATAGGCTGAATGACAGCATTAATTCTTCATAAGTCTGTTAACATTCTCATTTTCCTGACTTCTTTTTTATAACAAATACTGGTGAATTCCATGGAGAAGAGGAGGGTTCAATATGATTACTGGCTAATTGTTCGTCCACTAGTTGCTGTAATGTTTCTAATTTTTCTTTTGTCAGAGGTCACTGCTCAACCCAAACAGGCCATTCACTGAGCCATTTAATGGGCAGAGCAAAGCGCTGAGCAGTGGCCTCTACTCTAAATTTGGAAACCCCAAACCATGTTTGTTAAATTTTGGAGATGTGGACAAGGGAGCTACCATGCCTTCTTCTGATTTACCTAGACCTTTGAAAGGATTATAATTCATATTGAACATGATATTTCGAGTAGCCTGTGATAAGGTAGGAATGTTTAAAGAAGCTCCCCATTGTTGCAATAAATCTCTTCCCCATAAATTCACTACAATGTTAGCAGCATAAGGCTTAAAATAAGCTACTTGCCCCTCAGGACCACGGCAAGTCAGTAAGTTAACACTTTAAAAAACTTCTGAAAGATGTCCAATTCCCGTGAAATGAGCTTGCACAGGTTTATATAACCATTGAGATGGCCAAGATTGTAGAGAAATAATAGAAACATCTGCTCTGGTGTCAAGCAAGCCTTCAATTTCTATACCATTAATAGATATCTTTAATTTAGGATGCTGTTCACCAATCATGGTTTGCCAGAATATCTGTTTCCCTATACTTCCAAATCCTCCAGTTCTTTTAACTGGAGCAGCTTTCCCTTGAACATAAAGTAATAATAATATTTGACCAAACCTTTCTCCTGGTGCAATTTGGGTGGTCATGCTCACACTAACCATAACTTTTATCTCTCCTTCATAATCTTCATCGATCACTCCAGTGTGAACAAAAATTCCTTTGGAAGTATAGCTACTTCGTCCTACTATTAAGCCCACTCTTCCTTCAGGTAACTGTCCAAAAATATGTGTTGATAATTTGTACACTCCTCCGGCAGGAATTAAAGTAAAATGCTGAGGTGCAGGAATGTCCAAGGCAGCGCTTTTTGCAGTAGCATGAATTAGATCTCGAACACACTGCCTGGTAGATTCTGACTCTACTTTGTTTGATGGGGAAGACCTGAGCTGACAGGAAACCGCAACCCCAAATTGTTTTTCTCTGGGCCCCCGAGGCAAGGGCCCTGCTTCCCGTTTCCCAATAACCAGTTTCCATTTCTGTCTCTTTGAGATCGACATTCCTTAGTCCAATGAAGTCCTTTCCCTCACCTCCAACAGGGTTCTGTAGGAGCCTGTCACCTACCTGGAGGTTTTGTATATGCTACCTTTCCTCCTCCCTCATTCCCTCTCTTGCAGTCTTTTCGAAAGTGCCCCATTTTCCCACATTGATAACATTTCATTTGAGACTTTTGAAACCCTTTCTGTAAAGCTCCTGCTAGCAAATTAGCTTGATGTGTCAAAGAGCCAACATCATGACAAGCTTTAATATATTCTTCCAAAGGTGCTCCTTGAGCTTTCAGGGGCCTTAAAGCCCTTTGACACTCTGCATTTGCATTTTCATAAGCTAGAGATTCTAAGAGTAATTCCTGGACTTCAGGAAGAGCTACCGCCCTGACAATGGCCGTATGTAGCGGAGACAAAAAATCAGTGTAACTCTCCCCAGGACTCTGCATAATTTTAGTGAATGACTGAGGATGCTTCCCAGGTGGCTCGACTCGAGACCAAGCTCTTAATACTATTAATTTCACTTGTAACAAGGTTTCTTCAGTCGAATGACATTGCTGCTCAAGAGTAATAAAGTATAAACAAATCTCTTAAACTAGACTATTTAAATGGTTATACACTTTATAATACTCAAGAAATAGACGAGGGTTTTTTTCTAACAACTGAATATGTCGTCACTCTGATAAGACTAATGAAAAACAATTTGCTTCATTATATTTGCCATTTATTCTAAGACACATCAGTAGAGCATATATAGAGATTTCTTTCTACTGTGCTGTATGCTACATAATCTGATGGGTCCCCATCTAATATGGGGGCTAGAGTGGTTGACAGAGAAGAAGCAGAAGTAATATATCATGACGCCAGTTGGGGTGGCTATATTCATACAAAATCTTTAGCCCACTTGTGAAGCAGAGCTGCAAGTCACAGCTATGGCCGCATGATAGATAATAATAGATTCACTTGAGCAGATGTCGCCATAGACAAAACTTTACTCTTTCCCCATCTTCAAAATCTGACCCAATTCTCAACATATCTCAGGAATTGGGACACAAAATAGGGATAGACCAGCAGTCTTAATTAATTTATAAAATTTTGTGAGATCTGGGCTAGAAGATTTCTAAGAGGCTTAATTTTAGAAGTGATTATTAAACTTTTTTTAAAAAGTTAGCCAAAAAAAATAGTAAAGCATAACATATAAAGTTGGTTAAGATAAATAAATTAAAACAGTGATTCTAAAGTTTAGTGTGTATAAGAATCACCTTGGATGTTTGTTAAATATAAAATCCTAGACTCCACTCCTAATGATTCTGATTCAATAGATCTGGGACTGGGTTTAGTAAGCTACAGTTTAGTGGGCACCCCAGATGACTCTAATGTGGGTAATATGGTCTGGCACCCATAGGTTCAAAACAATTGCTTCAAGAGTCCAA
The DNA here is from genome assembly GCA_028627145.1 of Eidolon dupreanum. Taxonomy (NCBI): domain Eukaryota; kingdom Metazoa; phylum Chordata; class Mammalia; order Chiroptera; family Pteropodidae; genus Eidolon; species Eidolon dupreanum. The sequence continues at coordinate 90,745,566 of CM053507.1, forward strand.
AAAAGACTTTTGTTGGGTAGCTACCATAAGCTAGAGGTCAGCGGAGAGATAATGGGTGGTCTCTCCTTTAAGTTGCTCATGATCAGCTCAGAAGGTCATACACCAAAACTACTAATTATGTGAAATGAGGTAATAAGTAATTTAGAAGCAGTATTGTATAAGATCTTAAAGAATACAAAGGTGGGAGCAATGATCTTTGCCAGGGATGGGGAAGGAAAATTGAGCATTTTTTTTCTGGGAAAACCATTCTTGAGATGGCACGTATGCTGTAATTCAATTACGAATATTTACATCTTACCTACCCTCTCACCCTTGCCCCTCTTTTCTTATCACCTTGTTCATATTGCCCTTTCATATGCTTATGGCAATCAGTGTTGATTTTAAATTTGCTTTATGTATATTTGGTTATTTTATTGTTAGCATCCTCATATTTTTTCAAAGAGCATTCAAAGTCCTAAAAATGACCTTCTCATCAAGCTTATTTAGAACGATGACATCCTCTGCTTTATCTAGTCAGCTTTTATTGTGGGTTCTGTCTTATAATAGCTTTGTATCTTTGAGTTATTAAAAGCACAGTACTATACTATCTATTCCCTTTTTTGGCTCAAAACATTTAATTTGTTTTCTAGTTTGGGTCCCATGATATTATGGATCCATGTTAGATATTCTCATATTGCAGCATTCTACAACCAACCACTATATTTCTTTATTATGCAAAAGAAAATCATTTTGTCTCCAGATGCTTTAAAGCTTACCTAGGAAGTCAGATTTATTTGAGCTAGTTTATGTCAGCAGGCCAACAATTTTGAGTGCTGAAAGAAAATTTAAGGCCTACAGACCGGATATTTTCCTCTAGAATATGAGCATGAACTCTTTTCTATTTTATAATACTTTTATGTGGAATTTTTGAGCTATATCTAAAAAAAATTTTAATATCTTAGATCCAGAATCAATCTTATCGTCTCAAATGCCAAAAGAACTACTGTTTGCAGAGCAAAAAATTCTAAAAGTACAATTAAAATACAATTACAAATAAATATATACATATATATACTTTACAATCTTATATATGATTGGTACTTTAATATACATGCACATATATAGATATAGTGTTTGAATATTCTACGTTTACCTCATCAATCTTTTTCCAGTATATATTGTCCTACTTCAAACTATTCAATAAAATAAATTATTCTATTAAATATTTAAGGCTTACCCAGTGGGAAAGACTTCTATCCCAGAACTGTGAAAACATTAGTTTCTCTCATCCATAGCCTATACTTAGTGAAGGGTATGCTCTACCCCACCCCAACCCCCATGAACACAGAGCAGCTAGGGACACAAAAGAAGGCAGACCCAGGCCCATAAACCAACAACTAAGTGACTTCCTGGACCTGCCCCAGACCACGGAGGCCCTCACCTTCCCCTGACCTAAATTCATATGCCTAAGACTGAGGTGACATTAGAACACATCTGGAAAAAGAGAGGAGGAGGAAATACAGGAGGCAGAAGCATTGTTTTTAATATATTAATTACAGAAGAAACAAAAATTCAGTAGAAAAGACTTCAAATGTTTAACAATTGTGTTTTCATATATAGGCATACATTCTTTCATGCATTAGTAATTTCATCCTGAAGCTAATTTTGTCAATGAAATGAGATGGAGGGACAGAGAGGAGAGAAGAGTGTGAGAAGCTTGAGCCACTTCAGTCAGTAAAGAATTGAAATAAATGGAGTCAGTTTCAGAATTTGTTATAATTTACTATGGTCTTACTAATATAAAAGAGAAAAGATGAGAAAAATATATGATAGGATCCTTTTGTGTTAGCCTATTTCTCAAGTGTTTTGAATGAAACAAAAATCTTTTTATAGTGCTTATACTGGCAACTCCATTATAATATTACTTAAAATAGATCTGACTGTTGCTGGGTCAATAATTCCAAAAGTGAAGTGCACTGATGTGTGAAGGTACTTAATAAATCATAGCTCAAGAACTAAAAATTTACTGCTACAAAGGTGAGATGTGAAGAAGAGAGGGCATCTAGAGTCTAATGATGGATAGTATTGGACAGTTAGTAAGGAGAAACCCTCTTACGAATGTTAACTCTAATAAAGGGAGTTTCATTGTTGAATTACAATAGCAGATAAGGAGGGGAAAATAGCAATCTGTGATTTTTAAACCTGTGTTTATAAGCTACATAAATAACAATACCTGCAGTTAAATCCTAATGAGTTCACCCTTGCCAAATATACTGAACAACAAAAATGAGTTTTCTTAATCAACTCAAATAAACTTATTTTCAAAGCTTTTACTATGTTCAAGGTGCTGCGCTAGTTGTAGTGGAAAATTTTTTCAAATAATAATAAAAGTACAAGGTGGGTTCTCAACCTTGTGAGGATTTTTTTAAAAACTTATTGAATGAGACAGAATTGATCACATATGAATTAAAAGAGACAAATAAGTAGGAAAAATCTCATACCCTAAGTGGAATCATTATGTTTGCCATAGATATGAACTGGTATGATTTGGGAAATTTTTGATTCGCACTTTACGCAATAAAAGATTATTTTCTTCACATTTCCCAATGATGTAAACAAAAAAGAATATCTTCATCATTGTCACCTTAAAGTTCTAAAAGTAAAATAGTACTCTATATGTGAAACAGAAGGCTAGATCAAAGCGTTCTCAGAGTCAGAAAAGCAAAATGTGTCTTTAAAGAAGGTGAGAAAAAAAGTTCATTTCTCAATTTCTAGATTTAAAGCAGCATTGAATATCTTGAAGAAAGAAGTCAAAGGCACCTCAGTTTCCTGGGCAAATGCAAATTAAAAAAACCACAACCACAACCACCCAACAGCAATCAGGGTGGTGTTCCTGGTGGGCCCTCTCTGAGGATTGGTAGAAACTGCTTTTTTTAATCTCTGTTTTTATGCTTGTCCCAAGATCTTTTAAGGGAGGGAGGATGGGGGAAGAGGCAGCCACTGTATAAAAGAAGCTGCCTTGAGATTTCTAAAATTCATACAAAAAACTTCCTAGGTAAGGAAACTTACCAAATTTGGCACCTCATCTTCAGTGATGGACCCAGAAGCAACCTCGGTTTATTTGGATTATTTTTATGCTACAAGCCAAAATCCTGATTTTGAGGAGATCCACTCCCATGTTCCTTATACATCTGTCTTCCTTCCTATCTTTTACACAGCTGTGTTCCTGATTGGAGTGCTGGGGAACCTCATTCTCATGAGTGCATTGCATTGTAAACGGGGCAGCAGAAGACTGATCGACATCTTCATCATGAATCTAGCTGCCTCTGACTGCATTTTCCTTGTCACATTGCCTCTCTGGGTGGATAAAGAAGCATCTTTAGGACTGTGGAGAACGGGCTCTTTCCTGTGCAAAGGCAGCTCCTACCTGATCTCAGTCAACATGCACTGCAGTGTCTTCTTGCTCACTTGCCTGAGCATTGACCGCTACCTGGCCATTGTGTGTCCAACCATATCCAGGAAATTCAGAAGGAGAGACTGTGCGTATGGAGTCTGTGCCAGTGTCTGGTTTATCTCCTGCCTTCTGGGTTTGCCTACTCTTCTGTCCAGGGAGCTCATCCTGATTAACAATAAGCCATACTGTGCAGAGAAGAGGGCCACTTCCATTAAACTGGCTTGGGCCCTGGTGGCCTTAATTTTTACCTTTTTTGCTCCTTTGGTAAGCATTGTTACCTGCTACTGTTGCATCACAAGGAAGCTGTGCATCCATTACCAGCAGTCGGGAAAACATAACAAAAAGCTGAGGAAATCCATAAAGATTATCTTTATTGTCGTGGCAGCCTTTGTCTTCTCCTGGTTGCCCTTCAATACTTTCAAGCTCCTGGGCATTGTCTCAGGATTGCAGCAAGAACTCTACTTTTCCTCAGCTGTTCTCCAGCTGGGCCTGGAGGTGAGTGGGCCCTTAGCATTTGCCAACAGCTGTGTCAATCCTTTCATTTACTATATCTTTGACAGCTACATCCGCCGAGCCATTGTTCACTGCTTTTGCCCTTTCCTGAAGAACTATGATTTTGCGAGCAGCACGGAGACATCAGATAGTCACCTCACTAAGGCTCTCTCCAACTTCTTGCATACAGAGGATTTTGCCAGAAGGAGAAAGAGATCTGTGTCACTCTAAAAGGAACTGTGCCATTTCAATCTCTGTTGGTGAATTGAAAAGTTAATTTGGGTCAGTGACAAAGAAAGAAGAAAAATATTGCTGAAAATATTCATATTGCTTCATAAATGCAAGGAAGAGTTGATTTTAAAGAGACAACTGAAAAGTTCCTGTATTTGTGGGTATAATCAGGCTATATGCTGTTTTGTTTTGTTTTTTAATTGAGTTGAATGGCCTTATTTGACCCTTGAGAATCAAATTTACTGGGCAAAATACAACTCCTATATGTCCTTGAATTCTGAGATAAAAGCTGCTGCTTCCTCCAGACCCTTTCTTTATGATTAATGCACAATCAGGCCTTTCCTCTCTCAAGAACCATGGTATCTTGATCCGCACCATCCTTCATGTTGGGCTCCAAATTGGACTACATTTAAAGGACTCTGTCTACTTTTGCCTGGTGAGAAAAGTGGTGACAATGCAGGTAGCAAAAAATATAACACGCCTCTGCTCTATAATCAATTGTTCCTGAATAGGGAAGTAAGATTCTGACCTTGATCTTTAAAACTTTGTAAGGTGTGCTTGCTCTGGTAGTATATATACTAAAACTTTGTATGGTGATTTCTTACTGTCTTCCAACATTGTCTTTCACCCTATGCCATTCAAAATAACTTTGGACGGACAAAAAACTCATGGGGATAGAATCATTTTGTATTGTACTTATGATTTGGGACTTACTTTATCACCTGGTCTTCTAGAGTATTTTAATAAGAAAGCATAGGGTGAGGTTCGACCTTTATTTTCCTTATATAAGTAAAAATAGATCTTATTGTAGTGGTGTAGTAACTACTTTTCAATGGGGTTTTACTATGCTCTTTTGTTTTCGTTGTCTTTATAAATTAGGATATGACTTTGTTTAATCTCATTTTTTAATTACCCAGCTATCTAGTTATCAAATGAAAATGTTACTACTAATGTAATTCGAGGTCATCAAATGCCCTTGTACAGATTATCATTTTGTATTTTAATTAAAATGTTAGTGCCACACATTCCCCATAGCATCATTTGCTTAGTATATATAATTTCAAGATTTGATCCAGTGATATAGGAAGGCAAGATGCTCCATATTTAGCTGAAGTGAAAAAATCATAATGAAGACTGGTTTGTTTGTTTGTTTATTTTTATGTATTTTTCCAAACCCACAGACCTTCCTGAATACCTTCACCCAATAAATATTTATTGAGTTGATTTGTACCTAACATGCCTTTTAAAGATTTTGAAGTGAAAAACAAGTAACTAGCAGTAACCACAAAAGGCTTTGCAACAGAAAACATACTATTGTAAATATCTTTTGATTCAAGAGAAAGTGGATTATGTTTTTACACTAACTGGTGACTCAGGTGAATTACTTTTTTACTTCTACTAGTTTTGAAAATCAGAGGAAGCTTAGAATTTTTTCAGAGACTAAGTAATTCAAGCTCATTCTATGTATCTTTCACATTAGGAGACATCTCAAATATTGAGCATCTTCTTATCATAATACATTTAGAAGTCGAAATATAGTTTTTGGTTTTATAAATTGGTTAATCTGTTAATTTCTCTTAAACTTTTATTAAATAAAAGTATAATGTCCTTATAAAAGTATTCTATGTTGTATTAATTTCTAACAACACATTAATATTAATATTCTGTCTTTGAGTAATTTATCATTGATATAGAAAAAAATGACCATGTAAATCATAAGAAATAAAGCTGCAAGAAATACTTTAAAACCGAATTCAGAATAATTAAATAAATTTCCAAAGTTTAAACAAAAACAAAATATAGAAGGTAGAAGACATTCACTTTTTTCAAACAAATCAAAAAATAATAATAATTATAATAAAATAAAATAAATCAGCAAACGCACTATTACTGTTCGCAAAAATCATTGTCTTTGAGAAATGCTACCTTTAAAAAATAGCCTAATCACTTAGCTAAGGTATTTGTCAGGAAATGAGAAAAGCCAAGTTATTAGGTTTAACTTTATCCTTAATCATTGAGCAAATCATTTTAATCTTTCATACTTACACATAGTTGGTAACAATTATATCTATAGAATTCTCAAGAATATTACAAGACTAATAAATACAATGTTTTTTTTAAATGAGTAAAAGATTATTATATAAAGCAATTGGGTTTCTATTATTAATTATTGAATGTAGCTTTAAAATTTCCAAACTAAAATATCAAATGATAATTGCTCTCAATTAAAAAATGTTAAAAATCTATTTTACTTCTGTTTTTGCTAAGGATATTTGAAATAACATTGAAAAAATTATTGTTGTACTTTTGAATACTTTAAATAGACACGCACTAATTTTATGCATTTAAGAAAATCTTAATGTATTTTATATTCATAATGTACCAAAGACGGAAGGAAAATTAGATATAATTTTACGTATAGCATAACTCTCAGTGAAAAAAGTTCAAAACTTGATTAAGTTGGTATGTTATTATATCATATATGGATTTCTCTAGCATGAAATGAAATGTAATTTACATTATGATAGCATTAAAAGTTTTATGATAAATTATTTGGTTAGGTCTCATTTTGCATATTTTTGAGCCATAATATTTCCACATTTTTAATATGAACAAATGCTATTTGTATACATACATAGACACAGATATATCTAGAAACATAGACATATTTATAACATAGACAAACTACTAATAAAGTGAAAGTTCTTAAGACAAATCTTTTCAAGATATTTGTTATCTCAATTAAACTACTCCAAGGGCTACTTTGTGATAATTTAATGTTGTCACAAAACAAATCAAGACATATTGCCACAAATTTATAGAAAATTAATCTGACACCTGAATACAATCATGCCTTGCCAGTTACATACAAAGTTAGAAAAACAAACTAAAATTTAATAAGAGTAAATTTATAAGGAAATCATTGATCACTGCAGATTAACATTACTCATCATCATTTGTTTAAGCAGTCCAAAGCTATTGCTAGGATGTTACTGAAAAATATAAAAGAATAGCAATCTCCCAAGCATTTCTCAAATAACTTTTCTTGAACTTACCACAGAAAAGCATTCTATTAAAGATGTTCGATAACTTATAATTAATTTTAAAATAGATATACTCGAGGCACACACAATCGCAAACACACATTTGCTCCATTTAGGCTATATTTAAAGATTAAAACTAACCTGATATTCCTGGGAATAACTTAATTTGTCCTCTAAAAGTCAAAATTACTTTTGAATGAGAATAACACTAAGTGAGAATAACAGTCTCACTTATGTGCGTGACTGAGAGTAGACGATTACTAGAGGTCACAAGGTAATTTTTAAATAGATAAAGAAATGCACAGTATGATGGTAAGCTGAGTGAAAGAAATCTTCCTCTATGATTCATCTTGACTCCTCAAATTATTCTCTATTCTCCCTTGTATCTCAGAGGTTAGAAATGACTTGTCAATATGTGTGCCACAGAGAACAGTAAGCCTGTTTTCCTGCAGAGCTCATTCACAAAAGTCAAGCAATATTAAAAGAATTACAAGTTTATTTCTAAAAGAACCACTGGTGTAGCCTGCTATAAAGATGATGTCCCTAGCCTCATAAGAAAGACTGGTGCTATCCAGAGTAAAAGGAGAATAATTCTAACTACCAGAATATTTGTAAATGGTTACTAGATTTTGCCTACCACAGAGGTTGGTGTGGATTAGATTGTCTCTTGCAAATGCTTGTTCTTATTTTAAGTTCTTTTCTTTGAGTCAATTTTTTTTATTTTTATCAATTCAATGAGTAAACAATTATTACTGGACTTTACATGTAAGTGTGCAGGGAAAAATAACAGTACCAGTGACTCGATTTTATACTGCAGATATAAAAATCCACCTTAGGATGAATTACTCTCATCTCTGGTTATCTTTGTCATGTCCTTGATAGAGCTATATTTCCTAAATGTATTTGATAAGTAGGAATTGCATTTTAAAATTAACCTACAGCATTAAAAAAAAAACCTACTTTAAGTATCCAATGTGTCCAACTGTTAATAAAGTAAAGGTTCTTAGGACAAGTTAAATCATAATGAAATAAACTCACATAAAATGTCCACTTATTAATCTAAAGGTAGAAGGAAATATTCTATTAGTTGGTAGACATTATTAAACTAAAAAATTACTTGTTTATGTATATGAACACCAAATTTCTAAGATACAAAGTCACTATAAAATTACAGTGGAACTTCTTTGAGTTGGCCACATGTTAAACTGAATTGTGGTTAACTTAGGCAAGTAGTCCATTTAAAAGATTTATTATATAATGTTCATATTATTTTTATATCTCTAAAGACCAAGTAAAAGTTACCATCAATCTGATGTTATTCAGTGATTCTCTTATTTGCTAACTAAAATTTAAAGGTTAGATAGTTTTCTATCACTCCCATGCTAATGAGAGTTAAGCTTTGTCTATGAGTACTTCATGTTTGTAAACATTGATGGGAAATTTAACATTTTTAAATTTCCTATTAATCCTGATTAGAAAGAAGTCATCTCCATATTTCTATTAGTTTAAAATGAAATATAAATTGTTCTCTTTTTTAGAATACTTTGTGATCCGTGTTTTATAAGTGTACTTTCCCATTTGTTCATAACTGTATACAAGGCAGAAGATACAGCTATTCATGTGATAGTCTTAGATCAAATAAAATTTGTTCATCAAAAATTAAGTGTGATGAAAGACAATTTTTAATTTTTTAAAAATTTTCGGTGGTAAAGTCTTCAGCAAGCAACTCTGCTCTTTTTCTTATAAACAGTATTTAAGTATTTACATATATTAACTACTTAAGTACAGTATTAAAGAACTACCTATTGCAAAACTTTCACAAATCCCTAAATTTGCAAATTTCAGTATAGCGTATATTTTACTCTCTGCAAATTTAGTAAAGTGTAACTTCAGAGCTACTGCATGATATGTGGAAAATAAAGCAGATCTGAGATGTCAATCCTGGGTGTTGGCCTGACCAGCTAGTTAAGTCACGCACTCCTCATTGCAGCATAAGTCATTGATTTAATTTTATATCTTTGATGCTATAGACCTGTGGAGTTCCTTGAAAATAGTCAATATCTCAAACATCAAACTCAGAATGCAATGTGCCTAATGTATGTAATGCACTATGACAACAATACATTTTTTATTATAACTGATGGACTCTTTATTATAACCGATAGATCCCAAAACAGGTATATTGCAGCCACTCACAAAATACAAAAACACATGATGTACAAATGCAGCTGATAAGCATTTATTGAATCTTATTGCTAATATTCAGACTAAAGTCTTTGACAGAATACAAGAAAGAATTTTCAAAAAGCAAAGATATAATATACACAAAATTGAAAATAAAATGGCATATATATCAACATTTATAATAAAAATATAAATGGATTAAAATCCCCTAATAAAAGATTGGACAAATAGCTTGTTCCACAATCAACTACTAAATATATGGCACTAAACGCTGTAGAATTTTAAGAGGCAGAGGTAGAACTTGTTTCTTCACGGAGTTTATGGTACCTGGAGTTCCTTTTTTTTTTGAACCAAGAATAAAGTACTGACACCCAAAAAGGGCTTGATGGATAAAAGGAAAATTTCAAGTCAATTCACTTTCTTTGATCTTATCCAATGTTTAGGGAAATCCCATACTTAGTTTACATATAAGTCACTTCTTGTAACTGCCATTTTGACATGGTTATTTCCTAGTTATTGTCACATTTCCTTAAAGAAACATTCACATTGGCATCCCCAAGTGAAAATAATTCCATTGTCTTTGAAGATTCTTAGATGTAAAAGATTATTTTAAACACAAGAACACATCTTGAACAGTAGTAGATTTTAATTTATTTTCAAACGATAAACTAAAGAAGATACACAAAGTATAAAGCTCTACTCAAATCTTGCCCAAGGACAGTGATTTAATGAGATGCCCTCTCTCTTACCCTCAGTTTAGATCAAAAGCAAAACTGATAACTCAGATGTAGAAGTGGTAAATGAGAAATGAAACTTGGCCTGTGGTTTCAGGTTTAAAGCAAAAAGTACAGATTCAGAAGAATTGAAGGTGGGTGGGAATGGCTACTATATTTCTACTGAAAAAGGTGTTCATGCAATGAAGAAAGATGTTCAGATCTGACTTGTGTGCATTAATAAAAGTAGTTTAAAATTAGAAAATTAAAAAAGAATTGAAAAAAGTCAATGCAGCACTGCATAATATACAATCTTTAGAATTTGAAATCATAATAATTTTGCTTCTATAACTCAAACATAGAAAAAATACTGCCAGTAAATGGATAAAAATATTTACTATAAAATAATCAAAGATGACCAAGTTAAAATAACAATATAATTTTTATGTATTAAATTTGGCAAAGATTTAAACATTAAATATTAAAATTGACCAGGAATGGAGGTTTGAAGTGTCAGGAGACTAGTTGAATTATTGAGTAAAATTTGATTAACCCTTCTAGAGAAATTTAGAAATATATATGAAAAGCAATTTTACTTCTAGGACTTTAACCCTGGAATGTAATTATGGCCACATGCAAAGAAAAAAGTACATGCATTTTTATTGCAGCATTGTTTGCAAAAGTAGAAAACTAAAAACAACCTAAATGACCACTAATAGAAAATTGACTAAATAAATTAAGGTTTCTATACATTTTTACAATGGACAACTATGTAGCCTTTAAAAATATTGTATTATATACTGGCATGGAAAAATCTTATAATGAATTAAATGAAATTAAGTGAAAAAGCAGACTACAAAACAGTATCTACAGCATAATCATGTTTGCGACTATTTCGTTTATGTAAGAATGCAAAAGTACTAGAACACTTACAACAAAATGTTCATCACTAGGTACTGAGGTTACAAGTGACTTTTACTTTTATTATCGCCTGTATTTTCCAAAAAGAGTATGCATTTATTTTATAGTAAGAAAAAAAAGCTGTACTTTTAAATAAAGTACACAAAATAAAATTAGTGGCTAGTAATCATCTGTCACCGTGCAAAGTTATCACAATATTGTTGACTATATTCTTCTTCACCTTTTCGCCCATTCCTCCCATTCCCGTTCTCTCTGGCAACTATCAGTTTGATCCCTCCTTTTATGAGTCTGTTTTTATTTTGCTCATTTGTTTATTTTGCTTTTTCACATATAAGTGAAATTATATATTTGTCTTTCTCTGTCTGACTTCTTTCACTTAGCATAATACTCTTAAAATCAAGTCCATCCTGCTGTAATAAATGAATTGAGTAAAATAGAAGGATACAAAATCAATATACAGAAGTCTGTTGTGTTTCTATACACTAATAATGAACAGAAGGAGAAATTAAGAAAACTATTCCTGTTTACAATGCATTGAAAAGAATAAAATACCTAGAAATAAATTTAAGCAAGGATGTGAAAGACCTGTACTCTGAAAACTATAAGACACTGAAGAAAGAAATTGAAGAGGATACAAATAAATGGAAGGATATACTGTGCTCAGAGATTAGGATTAATAGAATGAAATTGTCTATACCACCCAAAGGAATCTACAGATTCAGTGCAATACCTATTAAAATACCAATGACTGTCTTCTCAGAATTAGAAAAAGTAATCCTAAAACTTGTACAGAACCATGACAAATCCCGAATAGCCAAAACAATCTTGAGAAAAAAAGAACAAAATTGGAGGTATCACACTCCTAGATTTCAAGCTATATTACAAAGCTAAAGTAATCCAAACAGCATGATATTGGCATAAAAGCAGACACATAAATCAATGAAACAGAATAAAAAGCCCAGAAATAAACTCTAGCTTATATATGTTCAATTAACCCATGACAAGGGAGGCAAGAATATACAATGGAGAAATGACAGTCTCTTCAATAAACAGTGTTGGGAAAACTGGACAGATACAAACTGTAACTTTTTAGGTAACTTTTAAAGTAATTCTAGCTATCTTATGATAAGAGAAATAAGTGATACAATAACTTTTACTTGATTCTTATTCAGCTCTTTCTCTCTGTGCCATTGATTTTCTGTTTAAATGGAAGAATTTTCTTAATGAAAATCCAATATGATTTGTAATAAAAAATAGTGATTCCCAACTATAAACATGTGATAGTCAAGAGTTCTTTCAGCAAATGCCAGAATATTATGCCTTTTCTGAAACTCCAAGCCTATATTCCATATTAGATGACAATTTATATGACTGTGCTTTTGAGAGGAAGCCAGAACGGCATTATGAGTTAAATAATTGATTGGAAGATAAACTCCATAAAGACTACAAAAAACACTATACCAGTTAAGAGTCTCTTTCTGGTACTGCCTGAAAAGAACAGTACCACAAAAAAGCTAACTCAAACACCATGATATAAAATGTTTAAATCTTTAGTTTATAATACTCATTATGATATAGTTGCTACCACTAGGAAGGTAGTATAGCATTGTGGCTAAAGAACACAGACCCAAATTTGCCATTTATTATTTATGGAGGGTGAATAAGTTTCTCAGCTTTCCTGAATCTATTTCTCTCTTTGAAATGGGGACAGTTATATTTGGCATTGACAGTGGAAGCTCTAACCAATTAAAGCGAGAGTATAAAGAATGTGACAGTGTCTGGTATATGTTAAGAGCTTGATAAATGAGTTGAGAAACAATTCCATTTTCTAGATAAAAAATAAGATTCAAAGAAGTCATATTTCACATAATTCTTAATGAACCGAACTAAAGATAAAACTCTGATTTCAATTAAGCCCAGGCCTATGTGATTCCAACGCTTAGCTTTTTTCACTTCACCCTATTTTTTTCTCTGCTTCCCAGATTCTTTAATAGATTCTGTTAACACCACAAATGTCCCTGGGTTCAGTTTTGTCTCTCTCTCTCTCTCTCTCTCTCTCTTTCTCTCTCTTTCCCTCCCTCTCTCCCTATCTCTCCTCTTCTTCCTTCTCCCTCCCTCCCTCCTTCTCTCTCTCTCTTTCCCTACCCCTGTTCTCCTTCTCTCCAAAAATTCCTCAAATGCACATTATATTTCTTATTTTTTCCAATGCAAATACTTCAAAATCACAAAACCCTTTGCCTATTCATGACTAATGGAAGATGTTATTTGAAGGAGGAGGAAGTCCATTTTATTGAAAATACAATTTTTTTCAAAAGAAAAATATTTTCTTGTAATGTTTTTTCCTGTAACATAACCTCTTAATTGTGACATATGAGAAATGGTATCTCCTATCCCTTCCGGTGGTCACTACAAACCTTTATCTAAACCATCAAATGTGTGTTGCATTTAAGAAATTGACAGTTTCCTATTTCACTCCCCTTCACACCCAATACCACATTAAAAGATAGTAGCACCTATGACAGTGGCCCTCACAAGAAAACTTTTTTTTTAAAGAGCATATACAAACTAAGTAAGAATCATAGTCTCATTTTCTTTATCTCTCAAAATTTTTTTAGTCACAGATATTTTATACTATTCCTATAGCAAGAAGAAAAAGTAAATCTAATGCCAAAGCTCACCCCATAGACGGTGTGCTTACGGGCTATCCACCCTAAACCAGCATCGAGAGGTCAAACTTCCACCATCTTTCTTATTAAATACTGTTGTTATGACAAGAAGTTATGCTGTCTGTGTGCAAAAGAAATTCAGTAATTTACTTTCTGGAGCTTTGTTTACATTTTTCAGAAGGTATTTTTGTATAAATGATTTCCTAATTTTAATAAAGATTCCTAAATGTAGTTTTAAGAAACATAGAGGTTTCTCAAATAGGAACATTGTAAGCTGTCCCAAACATAAAGTTAAAAACTTGATTTAAATTTACTTTAAATAAGAAATAATATTTTCTATGCAGCATTTTTGGGAGCAGGAGTTAAGAATCTCATGAAGTAAGATTATAGTAAGGTTAATAATTAATGACTCACAGTCAGGGGGAAAAGGGAACATAACTTTTAAGAATAAGAGAGCTTGCTATTCAAGTGCTAAATGTATTATTTATTTTTTAATATTAATGAATAATTACTCTAGCTTGCTTTACTAAGGGAGTGAATTCAAATATTAACAGTAATTATCTTAGGTAGAACCAAAGAAAAATTAATTTTAATTTGAATTTATTTTGCCATTTTTATGAATATTTTGTATTTTCCATAATTAATGTTTCTTTTTTAAAATAAAGAATATAGAAATAAATGTCACATGTGGCATAAGAAGTATTAATATTTCAGTACATTTTTGCTTCATCTTCTAAAGTCAAAATTGGCATTTTTAAAATGTCATCTTCAATTTTAAATTTAATATCCATAACTTTGAAATGATTTAACTTTGAAAAAAACCTTATCAAATAAAAAAATCAAATCACATTTGAATGCAAAGGATCATTGTTTGGTTCAAAGTTTCATATTTGCTTTTAGTAAATTGGTTTATCCATTAGGTCAAAGATTGGTCTAGTTTGTATATAGAGATGCAGTTTTTAACTCATTTTTAAATACTTCAACTTTTCAATTAGAATTGAATGGATAAGATAATAATTAACTATGAGTTTTACCATTTATTCTGAATGATATCTACAATATTTGTAAATAACATGATATTTCTAGAAAAGTGCAAATATTTCCAAGTGAAAATTTTCTGAAAAAAAAGTAATGAATTTTTTATTTGAGCAGTCATACAAGAAAGAAAGTCAACTTTTAAGTTTTTTTCTCTCACTCGAATTTACCTAGAAAGTTTTCTAGCTTTGAGGATGTCTGAAGTTTTTTACTTGACTTGCAAGGAAGGAGAACCACTGGCCTGATGTCAGTTTTCCATTGTAACAGTACAGCCCTCTTACCAAGAAAAATGCTCAGGGCAGGTGACCTATAATAAGTATCTATAGTTCTCATTGCAATGATTTTTTTTAAATGGAAGTTGAGAATAAAAATCTATGTTTATTGAGTATTCATTCAGTTAAAGGAACTGTTAAATGGTTCACACATATTATTATACTTAATTTAATCCATAAACCAACCTGTGAAAAAACCTATCCATAATCCTTCCTTTCTTCTCTTTTTCCATAGGTGTCAGACTATCATCTTGGTCTGAGGGTCTCTCCCTACCCTCTCTAGCTCCCTCTCTCCATAAATCTCTTGCTTACTCCTATGTTGAGCTCTGCTTTTCTGCAAACCTGAACTAACACATGAAGAAAATAAGATTTTTTTCTGAGAGAATTTATCGTTGATAAATGATAGTTACTTAAGTAAGTTATTATTATAAGTGACTTTATTATTTACTGAGATAACAATACAATCCCATTTACAATTATAACAAAATAAAATAAAATACCTAGACATAAATTTAACCAAGGATGTGAAAGACCCATACACTGAAAACTATAAGACATTGTTGAAAAAAATTGAAGAGGACACAAAAAGAATGAAAAGATATTCCATGCTCATGGATTAGAAGAGTTAACATATTAATTGTTAAAATGTCCATGTTACCTAAAGCAATCCACAGAGTCAATGCAATTCTTATCAAGATCTCGATGGCGTTTTTCACAGAAATAGTACCAAAAAAAAAAAATCCTAAAATTTGCATGGAACTACAAAAAAAAAAAAAAAAAAACCCTAATAGCCATAGAATATATATTTTCTGAGAGTTCAGAATCCTTCTGGGAAATGTTTTAGATATGTTAAAGATGGAGCATGCTATGTAATGGAATGACAAGTGTTTTACACATTTTCGTACTGCTGAAGTCATATATTAAGCAGAGAATTGTAAAAATATGCCTTTGAGAAGTACCTTGATTAGTTGAAGAAAAGCCCTCAATGACGCTTTAGGTAAAGTTAATAATTCTTAGTACTATAGTGATGACTAATATCGTAGCTATATTAGAGTTCTATCTATTTATACCTTTCTACTATTTCCAGCCTTTCTCCCATTTCCCTAGAAAATTCAAGTGAGGAATGCCTTAAAATAATGGAGTAAAAACCCAAAGTATGATGTAGTGGAAAATACAATGGCTTTAGAATCAGAAAAATCTGAGTTGGAAACCATAACGACAAACCACTAGTAAAGTCTGTGTGATCTTGGACAAGCTATTAACATTCTCTGCCTCAGTTTTCTCACCTGTAAAATGAAGATAACACTATTTTCCTTGGGTTACTGAGTATTAAATAAATGAGCTAACTTATAGAGGTCATGAAAATAATGTTTGTTTTGTTTTCATATTTATCAATCTTGTATACACAACTACATATATATATACATATTTTAAAAATAAATTTTGATTTAAAATAATTTAATTGTGGAGACTTAAGATTTATCAAGTTGTTGTTGGAGTA
The DNA here is from genome assembly GCA_028627145.1 of Eidolon dupreanum. Taxonomy (NCBI): domain Eukaryota; kingdom Metazoa; phylum Chordata; class Mammalia; order Chiroptera; family Pteropodidae; genus Eidolon; species Eidolon dupreanum. The sequence continues at coordinate 90,762,058 of CM053507.1, forward strand.
TATATAAATGACATATGGCCTTATATATTAGTCATAATATATACATATGCAGACTCAAAGATCCAGGATCCTCATTCATGGTTAATAAATTTATTTTAGACTCTGGGCAGGAAATTTTATAAATTATTGTTGAGAACTATTTTTATTCAAAGCATTATATAATACATGTATTATTTAGCTCTAGCTAGTACTGTAACAGAAAACACCTTTAAAGGAGTAAGACGATAAGTGATATACCTATGTCTGTTCTTAGAATCTCTGTAAGTAAATTTTTTGTTTTTGTTTTTGTAAGCAAATTTTTTCACATGAGTTAATTAATGCAGATGTGTATATACATATAACTCTATCAGAAATAACATATGAAGAGGTAGGGAGGAACCTAAGGATGCACTGTCATGATTTTGCTCTGAAGATAGAAGATACTAGCCATAGGCAAAAAGTTCTCTCTTTGTAAGTCAAAGCTGTTCTTGGCTTTGACATTTCTGATGACTTAAAGTGCAAAAAAAACAAAAACAAAAAAACAAAACTTTACAAATATTGTATAGATCTACAAATGTTTAAAATGCTCCATCTGATAGCCCCAAAATTCAAAATATCACAGACATTCTATGCATGTCTCTATGTAGAAAAAAATAAGAAACAGAATATTTTTCCTTCTTGCCTATAATTCTGGTGCCTACAACACTGTCCTCTGGAATAACCAACTGTTTGGGGGGCTTAGGGGAGTTGGTGGAGTACGGAGGACAAGGAAGGGAATGGGAGACAGAAAACAGTATCATCGTTGTTGCTGATTTTCCATTTATTTTAGGAAAAGTTTTTCCTCCCGTGTGATATTCTGTATCTCAGATGACTAGCTAGCTGAGAACCTAAGAGGTTGGGAAAGCTTCCCAGAGAGTGTTGGAGCAGGCAGATGTCTCCCCGGAAAAAGACTCATGTTCTCTAGCCACACTTCAGCTCTGCCACAGAGAGAGAGGGGAATGACGTTGGGGCCGCTATTGCAACCCAATCTATCCTGCCATCTTTGGGTTATCCTGCCAAGAGTGCATAGCTGCTGTGAATGGATTACTTCAGCCACTGAACCATCTTCAGATGAATTTGCAGCCTTCATCTTAACTCTAATATATGTTTAGCCATTTCTGTTTTTGTGTCTCTCTGCTTTCCATTAAGGTCAAAACAGAATTAATGGTTTTTAAGATATTAAATGCTTGTATTTTCCGTTGTTTACTGCAAAACGTAGGAAATGAAAACAACCAGAAACCCTGATGGTCATAAGAAATAATGTATTTGAAAATTTCAGCGTAAAGATCTAGTTAAACTTAGACTTAAATTCAGTTAAATTTAATGTGCCAAATTTCAAGTGGAAATTTGGTTCTCTGCATTTAAAAATGCATAACAACTATTTACAATATTCTATTTAATGCAGACATATCACAATGTGCATGAGAGGAGTAAAGGTTTATTTATATAAATTTTTATAGACTGCAACACAAATGTTGCTATCAAAGAAATTGTAAAATCAACTAACTCAACTCACTCATTTTTCAAATCAGGTAATTAAGTGAAGAGCCTTATTCAGAAGCAGAAATCCTTTGGATGTGCATGTATGTGTGTATGTGTGTGTATGCACACGTGTGTGTGTATGCATGCATACGTGTGCGTGTGTTAAATCATTGAGCTGGTACACATGGGTATAAATGTAAATATTGCTAAGATAATGATATATTTCTGTTTCCACTGGTATATAGCCACTGTCCTGAGTCCTGTGAGTGCCCACCTATCATGACCTTCTGTCACCTTCCCTAGGAGCTCCTGGACCCTTCAACATCAAGCAACTAAAGGATCAACACTTTGGATGCCAGGATCCTGTATGGACAGCAGTGTCTTTTCAGATTGGTTGGTGCCCATGAGTCAATGGCAGATACTTAAATTCCCAGCTGTGCTGGACATTTGTTGACGGATCCAGCATTCATTTTCACACCCTACTCCCACCCCTAGGCAATCATCTATCTACTCCTTCCCACACAGCTCATGCATTTTAGTAAAAATTGAACCCCCTCTCAGCTCCATGGAGAAGCCTTGATATACTTCAGGTCCTTAGTATCATCCATTCCTTGCCGCAGTCACCACAGGGTGAACATGTGACCAGCCAATCAAGCTATTTGGAATGCAGGGACAGCACAGCTCTCTCCCCCACTAGTTTCTATTGAAACTTGCAACCACCTTATTAACAGTAAGAGAGCCAGTCTTGGAACAAAATTAATGTTGTTGATAGTAAAGAGAAAAGTCAGAAAAACAACACAACACAACACAACACAACACAAAACAAAACAAAACAAAACAAAACAAAACAAAAAAACCACGTCCTTGCTAACATAGCTGAGCTGCTAAATCAACTGACCCTGAAGTCCTCCCTACGTCTGTACTTTCCAGTTATCTGAACCTAAGCATGTCTTTTGTTGCTTAAGCACAATTGAGTTGGGTTTTCTTTTACTTGAAACTGGGTTTACACCCATACACTGGTTTCTCAGCAAAGTTTTGCCAAAATTCTCCAGTACAGCCCTTTAGTTAACTATACCACAAAGTTTTTAAACCAAATAGAACTTCCAAAAATGTGTTCTGAAAAGCACAAGTGCCAAGAGAAGTTAGCAGTTTTTATGGTCCTGAGGAATGACAGCTTAATAAACAAAATCAAATAGATAGACCCGGATCATCCAACAAAGACTTGTGGTGTGCTCAAAATATAATTATTTTTTTTTATTCTTATCCAATCCCTTTCAAATTTATTCAGTAATGCAATCATCTCTTGCCCCTTCCTGAAAAGTCTGGCAGGTCTATCAATTTTTCTACTTATTCTCTGGGAAGAGCTTTAAATTCGAAAACAAAGCCTTAATTAAGACAACCAAACCCGTCTGTTCTTTCCTTCCCTTCACCATTCACCTACTTACCAACTGCTCCAGGAAAGGTGGGGTGGGGTAAGGGTGACAATTTCGTAGATAAAAATACAAGATGACTGTTTAAATTTGAATTTCAGAAAAATAGCAAATAATTTTAAATATAAGTATGTCCCAAATATTGCATGGGATATACATATAATAAAAAGTGTTCATTGTTCATCTGAAATTCAAACTTAATTAGTACCTCACATTTTATCTGCCAACCCTAGGTGAGGGCAAGGAGAGGAGGTAAGGGGATTTATAGTCCTTACTTTACTGAGTTCATATTCTTTGGGCATGTAAGATGGTGAAGGTGACTCATATGGGCCAAGTTTAGAGGTTCTTTGAACATTCCCCATCACAGGGGACCTCTCCAGCATCAACTCTCAAGACCTGAGTGAGACTCCTTATTCTCCCAGGATGTCTGCCCCTGTTTAGTCCCTAGTCCATCATCTGGGAGGCTCCACACAAGTTACTACCCCTTGTCCATGGGGAGCAATGAGACCTCTTTACCCCCACACAGGAGCAAGCTCCTAGGTTGGCTGCCAAAGTGCTAGGGAGCCAACTTTTACAACCACATATCCTAGGAAGGAATCAACTTTAGTCTGCAGTGTCCCTAACACATGGAAACATACATTAAGCTCTGCAAGTAGTCCCACTGAACCCCTTGCTCACTAGGCTTGGTGTAAGAGGTAGCAACTTTCCCAGGTTGAAAAGGCTAGGGCCCCTGAGCACAGGTACTAGTCTCTCCTAAGAAAATCTCACCTCTGGTCTCTGAAAGAATCCAAGAGTTGTAGAATAGGTTCCCAAGTAGTATGCTTGTACAGTCTGCATATAGTGACTTAGCAATCTACTTAGGAATTTTGCATTTATTTTATCTTGATACCTGGTTGAAATTTCAATTTTACATTCTGTAATATAGGTTTCTTTTGGGGGAAAATACTCACAACTTTTAATAAAGCATACAATATGAATCTATACAAAGAGATTATTGTTTGCAATAGTTTCCAAATGTGTTTAACTACATAAACTTTTTCTCTTTTTTAAGGAACTTTTCATAAAACTGGTATTCTGAGTCACAGACTTTGGAAGGTATTTCCCTAGATTTTTTTAAAGTAATTAAGAGTGAGAGCTCTGAGTCCAGATTTGAATTCTGGCATTGTCACCTACTGTGTAACTTTAGGCTCTGTGCCTCGTTTTTTTTAATTATAGATATCTACCTCACTAAGTTGCTGGAAGTGAAAATAGTCAAACATGGCAGTGCACTTGAAACAGTACCTGGCACAGAATATGGGCTCAATCAACGTCCGCTGTTGTTATTAGTAGTAATAGGATCAGTATTGATAGCAGTAAAAGTAGTAGCACTAGGACTGCTTTGGTGATAGTTATAAAATAGCAAACAGAGTTTTAATTACATTGAGATATTTGTGTCATTTTGAAAATCCAATGTTTTTGATTTTACAGGTCTGAAAGATCAAATATTTCCATATACTTGAATAAGGTTAAGAGAATCAAAATGCCTCCAAAGTCCTTTAAATAATATAATTTTTATATCTTATTGTATTTAGTCATATAAAACTTTTTTGAAATGTTGAACATCATTTTCACAGAGTTAGAATTAGGAATTATTTTTATTAATATTGTTAGGTAATTTTTAGAGAAAGGAGGATGCTTCATCATTAGCAACTTTAGGTGAGAATATAATAATTACAAAACACAAAGCTCTCTATTTTATAACCAAATTCCCCAAAATGTGCAATAATTTTCACTTTGTGATTTTTCAACCCTTCCAGCTCTGCCTGAGGCCACAATCTTATGACTTAGATTACAGGACATGCACACTATTGTTTTTACTTTTTGAGCAGTGTCTTGCTTGCATATGAGACTCAGAAACGGCAGAGAGAAAATAGCAAGCCCAATCAGCACACACCTCAATATCACTAATTCTAAACACACAGTTGTATCCTCATTTGTGATTAGCAGCACAACAAGCCAAGGTGGGCCTGGGATGAGCTGGGGAAGAGTCCCAGTCAGAACGTTTGGTTTTGAGTTGCTCAGAAACTTTGAGTAGTGCTAGTCACCGTTTCAATAGACTGTATTATAGGTTGAATTGTGTCTCCCCCCAAAAAAAAGATATATAGAAATCCTACCCCTAACACTTTAGAATGTGTCCTTTTTTGAAAATAGGATCTTTACAGAGGCAATCAAGTTAAAATGAAATCATTAAGGCAGACTCTATTCCAATATGAATTATGTCCTTTTAAAAGAGGAAAATTTGGACCCAGACATACACAGAGGGAACACAATGTGAAGGGACACAGGGAGAAGATGGCTGTCTAAAAGCTAAGGAATGCCTGAAGCTACTAAAAACTAGGAGAGAGGCTCAGAACAGACCTTTCTCTAGAGCCTTCAAGGGAGCATGGCCTTGCTGGCACCTTGCTTTCAGAGTTCTGGTCTCCAGAACAGACAATAAATTTCTGTTGTTTTAAGCTGCTCAGTTTGTTGTACTTTATTACGGCAGCCCTGGGAAACTAATACACTGTATGAAAGTATGGCCCTCTAAACATTCAAATTACTAAAAGCAGCTGTCCCATACTTTTTTCTGTCTACTTCCAAAAGCTTATCAAATCTCAGGACCTCCTGTTAGAACTTAGTAGAAATTTATACATAGAAGAATCCTACAACATAAAGATACAAAGGAGATAAAATTAAACCGACGAGAATATCATTTCAGAAGTATCAATTTTCATTTCAAACGGTTAAGAAATCATCTCTTTTAATGAAGGGTTCACAGGATATAACCTGCCTCTGAACTTGCCACATTTAAAAATAAAATATTACTGTTAGAGACCAGCTATGTTACATTAAGAATAAATTTTAATTACAATGAATATTCTTGGGATCCAAGGAATGATAGCAAACCTACAACATTCACTGGCTTCACTCAGAGCATTATTCTTAGCAACAGGTAGAAGCTTGAGCCCAGCTCAGCCCTGAGCACACTAGCCTCTAAGCCACCCTAAGGCCCTCATTTACTGGCCAGGACTAAAGCAAAGCAGAGGGAGGAAGTAAACTGCTTCCCTGTACTACTCTTCTCATGCAAGACTCCAACCTTTGACTATCTGCTGAAAATGTCCTCCCTATTTTAAAAAAAATGTCAGAAAATTTTGGTGGCTGGATTGTTGTAGGGTTCCTGGTAAAACACAGCCCTGAAAACATACCTCAGAAAATTACCAGAGGAGTTAAAAACATTTTCTCTTTTTTGTATTGTGTTATCTTCTCATTCATTCTCAGCAATGGCATGTGTCAAGTCCAAAGTTTCTAGACAGAAAGATTAGACCAGGGAAAACAGGGCTATTGATTGCATGGGATCTGGCACTTGTAGTAACCACTGTCTATGGGGCTTTGCGTAAGGGCCTTCATCATCTGGTTACAGAGGCCTAAGTTTCTTATGTGTGAAAGGAGAAAGTTGTACTACATGGCTTCAAATGACCATTATAACTTGAAAATCCTATAAGTTTGACTCCACATTCACAAGGGAATAGGGAATGGATGCTGCAATGATCTCACAACTTAGGTTAATTTATATATATATATATATATATATATATATATATATGTACATATATATATATAAGCATTTTTTTAATGCCAGTTTATTTTTTTTTAACTTAGATTAATCTTAAGAACAAAAAGAAGAACCCTCACTGAGAAGAGGGTGACATTACCAAAGGAAAGCAGAGGGTTTTTGTAGTAGATCCTAAGGAAAGTGTTACAGTATTAAACAATCCTAACATGGAAATAGAGAATTGACTTCCAACTGCAGCAGACCAAGCCATTCCCAGGCAGTGGGTCCCCTTAGACAAGCAGACCTTGGTGTCATTCACTCTAACTGGCCCACTTTCTGCGCTCCATAATCTATCAGGTTTGAGTTCAAAGCCCTATCACAAGTGGGATGTTTCCTTGCTGGAATCTCGCTCTCTCTCTCTCTCTCTCTCTCTCTCCCTTCTCTCTCTGATTGCGCAAAACTCTTACTTCACACTGAAGATTCCTCTTATATTCTTTCATGATATTAAATGATGTATCAGGATCCCAGGAGCGAAAAGATGGTTTGTCAAAATTATGCTAATTCAAGGGGGGATTCTTAATAATGGGAGATAACAAGGAATAATATAGTAGCCTGGGGTTGGTAACAACAAAGCTTGTATCTATGTCCAAAGGGAATAAGAATGGGAACAACAGCCAGCACCCAAAACAAGAGTTGTGCAGCCCTCTCTAAACATCTCTAGAGAGGGCTGCCAGCAAACTCACAGGGAGTGAGTCAGGGGAATAAATACCGTTGAAGCCAATACAAGGCATTATGCAAAACAACTCAATCCTTGCTGGCCCAAGCACTTTCTGAAGTAATTCTGTTAATGCCTCTAATCTGTTGAAAGTGTATCCTTACTGAGGAGAAACCAGAGAAAGAAAATTCTTTTACCAATGCATTCTCAAAGCAATGCAGACTTTCTGGTGTGGGTAGGTGGTAAGTATACAAATCTAAAAGAGTCCTTACTTCCAGAATATGTTCCTCTTCCAGAGATTTAAAATTTGACCAAAAAAAAAAAAATTTCTAAAAGTTTGCTACTTGTTATCCTTTGTTATTAAATCCATGAGAGACTGGTTTTTCTTTGGGTACACTCAGTGTGAATATACTTAACCCTCGATCAAACTTCTAGATTTGAAACTGAAGGGAAGTCACTCTAGAGCCCTCTCTTAAATGCCCAGTATTATTTCAGAAGTCTATTTGGGTCAAACTTCTACAGTCGTACCATAGAGCTATTTCAATCTGAAACCCTTTTACTGTATCCTGCTTTACCTGGTATATTTCTTTATTAAAAACCCCCAGTTGGACCTATACTCTTAATTGCATTTCTACCCAAAAGAATAAGCCAAGTTATCTGCAACATCTAACCTAGGGTAGCAGATATAAGGCATAAGGCTTCCACTCTGTCCCATATTCACAACAGATGTGACTAATCAACCATTTTTAGTTCTTGGAAATTGTAAAATATGGCAGTAAATGTCTCTGAACAAATTCTCTGTTGGCTAAAGGAATTAGCTTCTGCTTTCTTCCTCTTTTAGTTCCTCCAGGCCTTTCAAAATGTTACTAACCTATACTATAAAAGCCTTGTTAGGGTCTATTGCAATAAATCATTACCACATAATAATAGCTACTCCTGTGTAATTAACCTTCTGCCAGCATTTCTTATAAATCATCCTCCTTTCTTATCTGCTCCTGTTAATCTTGTAACATCCCTGGTATTAAGGAGTACTTATATCTAATTAACATTTATCCTTCAGGTCGGCCATGCTGTAAATACCCTGGTAAACAGTTTGTTTTCACATGGGGTTGTTGTTTACAGCCTAAGCTAGAATTCATCTACTTCTAAGTGAAACTGGGTTCAGCTGAGGCAAGGAGTACATCAACTAGAGAGATATTTCTTTTCTACCTTATGCTTTAAGACTAATCAAATTAAATCATGGAAAACCAAAGTTGGGAAGAAAAATCACCTTTCTTGATACTGAAGACAGGTAATTTGAAAAATAGAGCAAGACAGTTTAAACAAAAAACTTGTCATATACTATAGGTACCACAAACTAAGATTGGCTTCAAGGGAATGTAGATAATTATATGATGGTTGATTTTATGGCTCACTCATTTATTCAACAAATGTTAATCATTACCAAGCCAAACATTTGCCAGGCACTGTTATTGGCATTGTTTACAAGCTCTTCCTAAACTTTAGTAGTCTGGAGGGCAACGACCAGGTCACACTATGCATATCACTCCAGAATCAGTCTGAAACAGGTGGGATTAGGGTGGGTGGATCATAGATCTGGCCCGATTTGGCATTTCTTATAATCTTATAACATTTTTTTATGGCTATTGTTTTACTCAAATACATAAGCATAATGCTACCTAATCCAAACCCTTTGATCTGAGTGATTATAAAGAATGTGTATATGCAGACAAAAATAAACATTCTGACAAGTCTTACAAGTTCACTTGATTAAAATTCTATTTTTTAAAAAGAAGGATGCTTTGGCCAAAGAGTTGACTTTTTCTATTCTGTGGACTGGGCTGAAATCAGTCTAAAATCAAAGTTTTCTTTGCATCAACTTTACCTCTTCTGCTGCCCAAAATTCTTATTTCCACTGCCTCACTTTACCCAGTCTGATGATAGTACACTGGATTCTTGCAAACAAGAAAGAATGCTCATGTGATATGATTAACAGTGAGTAAACAATTTCAAAATGCTATTGGTTTGCTTTCTTTCTAGAGAATATACATACAGAAACAACATTAAAAGTTCAAAGAAACCAAAATCCTTTTCACCCTCCCACCACATAATTGCTACCTCCTTTATAAACAATTATTTACAAAGCTGATTTAAAAAGTAGTTTAGATTTGGATTTCATTTAGAATTTCTTGGCCCTATATTTTGTTTTTCTCATATTATTTAAGAATTATTTTATTTTATGCATAATTCTAAGTACTTAAAACAAAAATTGTTGTAATTTTGAAAAATGAAGTAAAAAAAAACACAGGAGAAAACTAACACCAGTTATGAAAACAGTCACTGAAACAAAATTTATCTCAGGAAGGAAAGGAAACCAATGATGCATCGTAAGCAAAAAAGATCTTTCTAATATTATATTTGCTGACTAGGAGGTGACAGATAATTAAGAGAGTAAACATACCCACCCTCTTCTACTATTTAAAATACCTTCTCTTAATACACAATTATGCAGAATCTTACCTTAATGGGAAGATCACAGGCTACTTACTATATCATTGCTTTTTTATTCAAACTAGAAATCATACTTTGGTGTTTTAAAAAAGTTAAATGAAATCTGGAAAGCTAAATAAGAGGCAAATAGAAAAAAAAAGAGATGGAAGCCAGATGTATGCCTGATCTCTGGAAGAACAGTTTCTGGCTTTTTGTAAAATCTCTTTAGCTACAGCTAAGATTGAGGTTGAACTGAGCATCGCGTGCCATTCTTGGAGGGTCCGAGAAGCTGACTCATTTGTTTTGTCATTTCTTGTGAAAATGAGAGGTGGCAGCCATCACTGGAGAGCAAAGAGTGACTTGGTGACTGATCTCTTTACTAAACTGAGGAAAGCAATCACACGCAAGGTTCAGAACCTCCCCACTCCCAGAGAAACCCAGCAGCTTTGTAGAAAGGGAGTTATTTCTATCTAAGAAGACAGGTAGCAACTGAAAATACAAACATGAAGAAAGAATAAACATCTTCTTTAGAAATATATTAAAAGTAACAAATAATTAGGATTATTCTAGTTCTCACCTACAGTGATCCTCTAAACTACATATTGTAAGTTAAAATAGAATTGATTGCTCTTCTGAGTTTTAAAAATTCTCTCCCTTTCTAAAAACATCACTTCTCTTTTAACTGTCCAAAGAACGCTTTATTGTTTACTTCCTCTAAAACAGGTGCAATTTTAATAGCAGGGTGGGAGCAAAAGCCACATTCACACCCAAAGGGTTGAGGAGTGAGCCATGGGAACAGCAAGCAGAGGGAGGTAGAAAGTGATAAATGCCCTAAGAGAAGTCATGGAGAATCAGGGTTTCTCTTTTCCTGGGGCAGTGAGGCATGAGTTTTGATTGAGTTGAACTTCAGGGCCAGACACTAATGTCTTTCTGCACAGATTTGAGAAGAAAATAGCAGCAAAAGCAACAACCTTTATTGAACACTTACTGGGATGGGAATGAGGAGCAACAGACACTTTTCTAAATACAAGCATATCTGTTTTAATCCTTAAAATGACCCTGAGAGGTAAATATTGTTATCCTAATTTTAGGGATGAGAAAGTAGAGACACTGAGTGCATGGAAAAGGAGAGAAAAACTGATGGAATCCAGACAGACCAGTCCCACTGTCAATCTGGAGCCTAATGTTTCAAAAGCACCTTTGCGTTCTTTGTGACAAATAATCAACATTTAAATTACTTCAATTAATGAAGCATATCCTCATATATTATCTCAATTTATCTTCATTAAAATACGATAGGATGCTCTTATTTTCAGGCTTCTAATTCAGGTGAGAAAATCTAGCGTCAGGGAGTTCTCAAGATAACTCAGCCAGGAAGTGATGGAGTCACAATCAGAACACAAATCTTGTGCTCTCAATTCTTCTGCTCTTTCGTTTTACCTCTTGCCTTTCATCTCTGCTCCCCTCCTCTCCTTATGATTCATGAGAAAGCTGTGATGTCCATAAACTTTCACATCCACCTGCAGCCAGACCGAAGCTTTAGCTTATCAGCTTTACAGCTTCGATCCCTGTTAAAACACAAAGGCCCTTGGAAGAGGTAGCAATTTAATCTTTCACTAGTCATTTGCATGTTAGTATCACAAAGGGTCTGAGATCAATTTTTCAAATAAGCTTTATTTTTTAGAGTAGTTTAGGTTCACAGAAAAATTGTGTGGAAGGCACAGCCTTCCCATATACCCCTTTCCCTACATGTGCACAGCCTCCCGCATGCTCAACATCTCCCACCAAGGTGGTACATTCATTACAATTGATTAACACACATTAATGCATTATTATCACCCCAAACCCATAGTTTACATTAGGGTTCACTCTTAGTGTTGTATATATTACGTGTTTAGACAAATGTATAATGATAGCTATCCACCATTATTATAGTATCATACAGAGTAGTTTCACTGCCCTAAAAATCCTCTGTGTTCTGCCTACTCCTCCCTGCCTTCACCCTAACTCCAAGCAACCACTGCTCTTCATACAATGAAATTAGTTTTTGGTGGTAGGGGCAGGGAAGGGAATGAAAATTAGAATAAAAAGAAATCAAACTAAAAGCACAGATGAGGGCACTTTGTACCCAAGGTATGCGGGTGACGTGGGAGGGGGAATTGAAGAACTAAAATGTAACTCTAGCAACTTAATAAGTGAGTCAGACATACACCTCTCTCTGCCCCACCCATCGCCATATCTTGCTGAAAACTCAGCTTAGTAGTTTTCAAACATTTTTTTAACAGTGAAACCTTTGTTGAAACAAAAGCTTACATTTATATACATAATATATTAAGAATGTAATTGATATAAATTAATGTTAGAATGAAAGTTTAGCTATTTTAATAAAAGTTATAATCTTATATGCACCTCAGCTGGCAGCATTCAGTCTAATCTTACTTTTATTTAGTTTAATGACATTGAGGGAAAAAATCTAATTCATAATAACAAATATTTGCAAATAATCCTTTGAAATAACTCACATTGCAATCTACTCTATTAAACTGAATCAGAAGTATTAAAGGGCATTAACGACTTGCTTGCATTCTTTAGCATAAATATAAAGGTTGACACATCTAAAATGTACAGTCAGCATTACCACCCGCTGTCAAAATATTATCAAAATATGACCAAGTTGTATGTCCAATTGCTTTTATCCAACTGAGTATCAGTTTATGAGGAAAGTATTTACTGAAAAGCATTCCTGATTCTTACCAAGAGCATGATCATGTAAACATTGTTCTAGTATACTTTTAGTTGTGTACATGTATAGGCTTAAATTTTTAAATGACCAGTGCAAAGGTATAAACCTTTTTAAATCAATGCCACATCTGTAAGAGCAATATATGAACAGAGCAAGAAAAAGCTCTGGAAAAGAAGACTATCGAAAAGGGCTAGTCTTGCCAGATATTAAGAGATATTATAAAACTTTAGTAATTAAAACTGTGTGCTGGAATAGATAATAATTAAAATAGAATGCAGGGTACAGAAATAGACCCAAATATATTAGGAAATCTGAATATGATAAAGTTGAGTTCTTTGATATAGAAAAAAATTAATTTTCCATTTTGAGGGGGAAAAGTCATAAACAAAAGAAACTGGATCCCTCTCATCCCTTATGTCAAAATACATTTCTGGTGCATGGATGCGCTAGAGCTGGCATATGCCAGCTGGTGAAAGCCAATTGTGCATATCTTTTCCTAGCTAACTGTATTTAATGAAGTCACATTGATAGCTTGTAGTTAGGTAGGTGGGAGTTTTTACACTTTAGAAATTGGTAATACTACAAATTGGGGCTTTTGTTTTTGTATTTTGAGATCTAATTTTCCAGTCACCACTGCTGGTAGGAAAAAAAACATATAAGCTATTAACCAAAAGGTATGAGAGGTTTTTTAAAAATAATTTTACATGTGATAGAGAAAGTTTTCTGTAAAATCCAAAATATTTTTAAATAGTTTACTACAAGAAGTAAAATATCTTCTACTCTGGAAAACAATCTATAAGTAATGTTAAAATCAAATTTCAAAATGGTGGAAAATATGTAAACATATTTTTAAAAGGGCTAATTTTCTTCTTATATTAAGAGTTCTAACAAATTAATAGGAAAAATGTGAGCAATTCAATACAAAGTTGAGTAAAAGACGTTAATTAACAGAAATATACATGTAACTGGCCAATAAGTATATGGAAAAAAATGCTCAACCTCATGCATAACTAAGAAATCCAAACTGAAAAAGAAAGACATATTTTTCAAATCTATAAAGTGACAAAAATCTAGGGTGAACTGCATAGTTTAGGTAGATGTGGGAAGCCCATTCATTCGCTGTGGGACACTGTTAAATTAAATTTGACATTATTAAATGAAATTTAAAACTCTCTTTTCAACTCAATAATATTTCTAAGAACTTGTTTTATAGGCTTTCATAGTCTCATGAAAATGAGCAGATATGGATGGTCACCATTTGTGTAACAGTTACCTATTGCTGCTTAAGAAAGCACCCCAAAACTTAAAAGCTTAAAGTTATAATAAAGATCATCTCATGTAGTTTCCATGTCACAGCAGTTGGAGAACAGCTCAGTTGGGTAAGTGTCTCATGAAACTGTAGTCGAGGTATTGTCAGAGGCCACAGTCGTTTGAAAGTCTGTCTGGGGCTAGAAGATCCCATTCCAAAATGACACACTCTTGTGGCTGACAGGTTGCAGAAGGCCTCGGCTCCTCACCCCACAGACCTCTCACTCGATTAGAACTATTAGGGTGTCCCCACGACATGTAACTGGCTTCCACAAGAGTGAGTAATGTAAGACAGAGCAAGGCAAAAACCTCAGTGCTTTTCATGACTTAGTCCTGGAAGTCATACATCACCATTTCCACAATATCTTTATATTATACAGGTCAGCCCAATTTAAACAGGGAAGGCAACACACAAGGGCATAAATACCAGGAGATGAGGCTCACTGGAGGCCATCTTTTGAGGCTAGTTATCACAGTTGAGAATAACAAAATAAACAAAAAATACCCTCAATATTCATTAATAAGGTACCAGTTAAATAAAAATTTTAACTTACTAAAATGTTGTAGAACCACTGAAAAGAAGAAAACAACCTATATATGCTGCTACAAAAAAACCGCCCAAAATATATAATAAAGTATGTGAAGCACATATTTACATGTTTATAAGAAGATTTCCTTGGTTTTCTTATTTAAAAAAATAAGCACATATGCATAATTATATGCATACGAGCACATGAAATTTCTGTAACAATTTATAAGATCTGTCATGGGTGGTGGAATTGGGGTTATACTAGTTAGGGATACGTAACTTCTTATGTTCTATACTTATACTAGCAGTGTTTGAAAAAAATTTATGATAAACATTTATAATTTTTAAAACTAGTTTAAAATACATTCCACAGATATTTACAGACAGATAGCCCAAAGAGGATATCATTTTAGCCAACCTCAGCCAGACATCTCCTCACTCTCTCTGGCTCAGAGGAGCTGAGTGGATAAACAGGAGAAACATAAGATAGTTTTCTGAATCGAGGACTAAGGGAGGATTAAGTGCTAACAAGTCTCCCTGGTCTCCAGGTCTCCGGCCTCTGCAAAGCTAGATTAATAGGAGACAGGACTTATCCCCGAAGTAGCAATCTGTCATGATGGATTTCTCCCTATTCTGAGGCTATGGGGTCCTTTGGAGAGTCTGGCAGCTGAGACTGTGCAGGAATGGCAGAGTTTGCAGTGGACAGCCATTACACAGGGTCACACAACCATGGATGGCCTGTCAGCACCTTGGTGTTAGCGAAACTCAGCTCCAGTGGATCCTCGCTACCAGGAAAGCTGGGGCATGTGAACACTTGCTTTGGAAAATCTGCAGAGACTGTAGCTGCTGGGAGTTGAGTGATCAGTCTTGATGGATTAGCTTGAAGAAGATGTCGACCCAGGAAAGCTTATGCTCACTTTATTACAAGGCCAACTTTGGGGTTTATACCCTTGGGAGAAGTCCTCCACTGGGTTGAGGAAGAGTATAGCTGAGAATTGTCTGCAGCAAGCAAGAGCAAAATAGAATCACAGAGCTTTAAGAAAGCCCCTAATAGTTTTATCAAAATGCCAATAATACCATGATAATAATTCTAAAGATGCAGCTAATATTTATTGAGTGTTTATTATTCATTTACTAATTATACCCATTTAACAGATTAAAATGCTGAGAATTGGAGAAGCTAAGAAATCTTCTCAAGAATATTATGTACTCTTTTTTTGGAATTTCAGTTCTAACAAATAATTCAAAACTATATTTTTTAAAAATAAAATTTTAATCAAACACTTTTAAGGATTCTTGAAGCACTTCTGCTCAAGAAACTGGGAAACCACTGCTTTGCTGATCTACCACTGGAATCAGTACATGGAATCTACAGAAAGGTACATTTCTTTTCTTTTTAAATTTTAACTTTTCAATTAGAGTTGATATTCAATATTATTTTATATTCGTTTCATGTGTACAGCATAGTGGTTAGACATTTATAAAATTCATAAGGGTAAATTTCTATTCAGTATAGAATATAAATTCAGTATAAGTTTATTCAAAGTTAATCTGATCACGGGATGAAACTTCCTGAGAGGAAGTAAGCTCCCCATCACTGGAAATGTTCAAGTAGAATCACAGTTACCACCTGTTTGGTATAGTGTGGAGAAGTGTGAGTAAATGACATACAGTTGGGTCTCTTTCCAAATCTAAGCTCTAATATTCTTAACGAGAATAGAGGCTTCACTTTGTTATCCTTCAGGTTGAAATGAGTTGAAGATTCTGATTGCAGAAGACTGGACGAACTATATTTCCTAAGATTGTGGGAGTTTAATGATAACAATAAAAACTGTAAAAGCACTTATTATATGCTCAGAACTGCTTTAAGTGCTTGACATATATTAACATAGGTAATCCTTTCCACCACCCTAATGAAGTATTATTATTTACATAAGATCCTAACTTCTAAATCTGGCCACCAAGTCCATGCTTTTCAGTATCTGTGATATTTATGGTCCATTGTAGTGAGACAGTTGCAATTATATGACCCTACAAGTGGAAAAATGTTTAGCTAAAACACTGCAGATAAATAAATAAACAGACAAAGGAAGTGGTTTGTTGCATAATAGGGAGTTTCTATCCATGTTTCTATAGTTATGTCACCAAACCACAAGTTGATACTGAGAAAAAACTCAGGCCAGAAAAACATCAATATCATTAACATTCCTTGAGTCTGCACTCATTACAAGTCAGCTTAATCTAAAAATTTTAATTTATTATAGAAAAAAGATAAGGAAAAAACACATAAAAATATCATTAGTAGAATAGTAAAAAGTTTCTTAGCCTTTAAAAAATTTTTTTCATAACAATATGATTTGTTTTCACAGAACAATAAGCACAAGACATTTACAAGTCCCTTATTAATGCAAATCATGGGTAGGTGCTGGAGGTACCTGAGCTAAGGTCTTGACTCCTATTGTGCATTCCTGACTCAGGGATTCCATGAGCAGCCTTGGAGACAGACTGCTTGTGACTGGACACTCGGCTCTGTAGTGTTGAGCAATACTTCATCCATCGACTTCAGTTTTTCTCATCTATGCAATGGGGATAATATTACCTCTCTCATAGGATTATTTCAAATTTCGAATAAGTTAACTCATGTAATTTTAGAACACTACCTGGCACATAGTAAATCCCTAATTGGCGTTAGCTGGTGCGAGGGAAAATGGAGGATTTAAGTGTAAATCTAAATTTACAAAGAAATACGTAATGATGCTGAGTGGTATGTGAGAAACAGATGAAGAATTACAGATACTAAATATACCTGAATTAAAAGTGGGGTGAGGTGATTATAAGTGAGAGCTGTTGGTGCTAGTGGGGCGCACTCTCAGGGTGAGGCCTGAGCAGGGTCAGGAAATGAATTCTTTTGTCCACTTTTCATGTGGTATACTTTAAAATTCTGTCACAAGTATGATGTTTTCAGCTAAGCTAAGGCAATCTGTGATGTACACTTGACCACAAAGGAAAAAAAAAGAAGAATCGAAAAGTTAAATAGGCGAGAAGTCAATGGTAAATAAAAGAACTAAAATACACAGAGGGTAACATGTTATTTTCTTCCCAAATAAAACATATATACCTATAAAAATAGGTGTTTAATATTTTGATATATGTGTAAATACCTATCATTCAATTGTTTTTCACTTTTCTGGCTAAGTTCCTCCATCAGAATACTGAAATTTCTTAGCTTCAAAAATAATTATTTTTGATGTTGACTAGAGTGAAAATCAACTTACTGATGTGTCTATTTATGTAATATAAACATACATGCACATTTATATTTTCCACTGGGAGGGGAGCATGCATAAAGTGCAAATGACTAAATTCTTCTTCCTGACTAATCTTGTCTACTTTTCTCCCCATTTTTAAAGTGTTGGCTAATCATTTGAGTAGTTTCCTACTTATGAAATACCTGATCACTTGTTTTAATGTCTTTGGTAAGGCATTAACTGATTTACTAAATAGCTAATGTCCAGACAGCACTTAACTGTTTATAGAACTCTTTCCAATACATTATCTCAGTTACTTATCTCAGTAATTTTGAGAGAAACACATTACTCATTGCATTTTACAATAAGATAACTTACGAGTAGAGTCTGTGTGCCGTTCCCTGCATCACACAGCTATGACTGATCTGAGATTTGGGCTCAGAGCCTATGTGAATATTCTAAGTTTTCAGAATTGAGTTTTATGCATTTAAGGGTCCTCCGGTGCCTGGTTAAAAAAGAATAAGGGGGGACAATACAGACTCATTTGAGTATCTGTCTAGAATATTTTTTGTGTTGACACTTATTTGTTTTATTTCTATTTCATTTTTTTTCTTGCTTTCCTTGTTGAAAGCTACAAGGAGAAGCTGGTGAACAAAAACAAGTGACGTAGCGTCAAACTAAACTGTGACTTTGTGTGGCAAGCATTTGGGTACTGGCCTCACTTCTGATTTCTTCTTAATTTCCCAAGATTAGTTTTCCTTTGTTGACTTTTCTTATTTTTAATTGAATTCATCTCATTATATTTTATGTTATTATAAATCACTTTAATCCCTTTTTACGATAAGTTAGAAGTATAAATAAATAAGTAGCTTCTCATCATTTGAAGCAATTGTGTAAAGCTAGATTTAGATTTCCACATATAAGGAAGGGACATATGAATTACCCAAAGCTAAGGAAAAAATGATGAGGGGATATAATGGACAAATGACATGGAATTTAAAAAGATATGCAATAGAAGTCCAAGTGTATGTGCAAGGAAAAGTATTTTAGTAACGAAAGAGAAAGCTTTGAAATTAATCCAGAGGATAAAACATCCAACTACAGACATGTAAGCAAGAACCAAAAACTCTACACAAAAAACTGAGTTACAAAAAAGAGAGAATGAGTTTTGTGTTAGTATGCTCACCTAAATTTTTATGAGAATTATATAATTAAAAATGTTTTCTAATGAGAAAAAATTAAAAGGTTCAAGGATAAGACATAGAATTAAAACATCATGCTATGTTGTCTTTGTATACAATTTTCAATAAGAGGAGTTTGTCTATTTCTAACTTTTTCTAAGATTATTGCAAGACACTAAAAAAGTATGAGGAACAAACAATAGTGAACTCAGAAAGTCACACCACAAAAGTAGAATAAGATTGAGAGGACTCCACCCTACCTGCCCACACTAGAACCTGGCCAAGGTAAAAACCAAACCATGTAACAACCTTGAGAGAAAGCCTAATGACTTCAGGAAGAAGCAGTCTTCATTTTGTATTTCATTTTTCCTAAACAGAAAATATCTTTCAAGTTTATCTCTTTGCTCACCTGGGTTGTATCTCACACCAATCTGATCATGAATTAATTAATGACGCTGCAGTGGCAACACATAGATTGAGTGATAGTCTAGGGAGGAGGCCAGATATTTTCTCCCAACACTAAGTTGGCTCATCCTTTCACTGAACTTCCTCGAATTTGGTGGGGATCAAGGGGGAACAGTAAGGAGTTGTGGGTTTTTGTTCTTAATGGGGTAATTTTCTTTTCATTTCCCTATTCTGGTGATTTCCAAGCCATGCTGAGGTTTTTCAGCCACTGGTAGCAAGCCCTTTGAGTTGTTACTAAATTATCATTGGAAGAAAACATAGAGCTATAAAACTGAAACGTGTTTTTTTTTTTTTATTTTGTTTTATTTTCTTGTTTTTGTTGTTGTTTTTTAGGTTTCTTTCTTCACAGACACAAATATGTTCAAGTTCTTCTATAACTCATGAGATACCTTTGTGGTCAAGCCAGAGGGCTGCTATGTTTAGAGGAAATAACCCCAGAAACTGGTCAAGTTGTTAAATGGTCATTGATTTCAATGTAACTTCTAAACTTCCAAACAAGAACTTTGAAGAGGCCACATATCTGGGACATTGTCCAGCACTCACCCTCTGAAATTCCTTTCCCATGTACCTCGATGTGTATGAAATCATGCCTATACAGTTTGAATTTCATGAACAATAATTTTACTTATTAGCATAGAAAGATACCTGAGTGCCACACAAGAAGTTCTATGAATCTTGAAGAATTATTGCAATCTGTTAACTCTTTTCTCTGAGCATCTGTGATATCTTATAGTTAGAACTAGTTAGAAAATAAACTAAATTTAATTAATCTTAACAAAAAGGTTAAAAACAGGAAGAGGTTTTTAAAAACAGTGATAAAATAATGGCAACTCAAGTAAAAAATTAATGGTAACAATGGAAAGTTCTTTCTGATTTAAAAAAAACACCTATATGATAGAAAAATATGCATAATGAAAACAGTTTTGAGACCTTAACAAATTCATGGCCTTTACTTTTGAATATTTTTATTAATCTAATAAATGCTTACAGTTAAAAAAATCAAACAGTAGTAAAGACTTATTAAAAACAGCAATTCTCTGTCCACTCTCAGTCCTGCTCTCCAAAAATAACCACTTTTAAATCTACTAGGTCTCTCTCCTTTTTACCTCCATATTTCTAAATAATAAGTTTAATCTCTTATCTGTTTGAGGATATTAACTGGAAGTCTGCCTGTCATTGATTTGCTTATCTCTCTCTCTCATATTTGGGGATTTTCCTCAAATATCTAATGACCCATTCATTTAAAGAGGCACTAAAAATTACATTGGAAGCTCTCTGGGTGGAAAGGGATGAGGGGGAGCAAATGAAAGAACTAATTATCTTGTGGTGAAAACACCAAAGCTCTCAG
Source organism: Eidolon dupreanum (assembly GCA_028627145.1). Classification (NCBI taxonomy): domain Eukaryota; kingdom Metazoa; phylum Chordata; class Mammalia; order Chiroptera; family Pteropodidae; genus Eidolon; species Eidolon dupreanum. Next base: position 90,782,586 of record CM053507.1, read on the forward strand.
TGGTAAAGTACTTTTTTTTTTTCTCTAGGATGTTTCTAGAAAATAGTTTTCTAGAAAGGAGCCCTTAAATCTCCTGGCTATCTAAAGGCCAAATTCCTTTAGAGAAAAAGAGTGGGCGATGGTATAGAGGCCCTAGTAAGTAGCTCATTTTCAAGATACCCCCTATTTTCAGTCCCAGCCTGTCCTCTGTTTTTGAAGATTTTAAATAACAGAGGGGAATGCTTAAGATATAAAGTCAGTGGGGGAGAATCAGCATATGAAATTATATACACAGTATGATTTAACTATACTCGAATATGCATGAAAGAGCTACAAAGAAATTCACCAAAATATTGAGTGGTTATAGCTATTTCTGAGTGGGGGTTTGAAATGTGATGGTTATTTGCTTCTTGATACTTTTGCTTATTTTTCAAAATTTTCACAAAGTGTAGCATTAATTTAAATGTTAGGGAAAAAAATATTTGATTTTTTTAAAGAAACACACATCAGGATGAAAACAAGAAAATCCACAGAGGTATATGTAGGTAACAGAGTTTTTCTGCTCCTAGCTTAAAAGGTTTATAATTAAATATTTAATATAGTAATATTTAGAAAATGAGTAGGATAATAAGAAATATCCTATTGATATATTAAAATGTTGAAATGGCCACTTGTGTACCAGAATCTAGCTCAAGAAATGAAACACTGCTAAGAACTTTAAAGCTCTCTGTAAATCCCATCTCAATCCTCCCCACTTACCTGAATTTGTGTTTGTCATTGGTTTTTACTAGAATTTTATCACCTAAAAACAGTCTATGACCTAGTTTTGCATCTTTTGAATTTTACATAAAATCATACTTTGTGCATTATTCTACAGGTTTTTTTTTTCCACTCCATATAGTTTGTGAGTTTTGTGGATAATTCTGGTTTATATTTCTATTCTAGTGTATATCTCTATTATTACATCTTTTTTTAACATCTAGTTCTCCATTTCTTTAGACAATATCTATTGTTCCCTCTAAACCCAATGAGAAATTAGCATATTTCCATTTCCTCTGTAATTCCATCCAGAGGTAAAGAAGTTCAGATTTATTATTATGATTTCTTTATCAAGATATTCTTTCTGATTTCTTTTTCATTTTTAGTCCTTATAAGTATAAAAATGTACACTACTTATTTGGAAAAGTAAGTTTTGAAATTTTTTGATTGTGCTAATTTTGTCCCCCCCCCCCAAATCCTTATTTGTGAATTGAATATATCTATCAATGTACTAATTATTATGGACAAATTATTACACACAAAAACATAACTTTTGAAAGGATAAAAATGTTTCCTTACGTTTCCTCATTGAGTTATCACATGCACCCCCTGGGAAATATACCCACTCCCAATTTAGAGGGGGGAAAAGTCCTCAATCTTTTCAGGATCATGCATCTTTTTGAAAGTCAAATTAACATTATGAACTCTAAAAAAAAAATACACACTTTTTCTCATGATTTCAGGCAACTCATAGTTCAGGAACTCCCTAGGAACTCAGATGAAGACCCCTGCTTTAAACATTCAACATTATTGGGATTATAAATATTGCCAACTTCAGAATATCTCTCTGTAATAGAAAAATGAAACAAACCATTTGACATTCGACGATATAAACATCATAGTCAAATAAAATGTGCTTGATTAAATATATAATAACTCCTTTAGATAATCTCTCCAACAATACCATAAATCAATGGAGGAGAGACCTCAAACCATTCTCTCATCTTCTCTCCTTTCCAGCCTCCCCATCCTTTTTTTCTGGCCTTTTCTCCACTTCTATTCCAACCCCCCTCTTCTCTCTCCCTCCTTGTTCACTTCTCACTTTCTCATCCTCCACTCCCACCCAGCCCCTAGGGGGATGGGCGTGGAGGTGGGGAGTGTGAATCCAGGATCAGATTTTCTAGAGCTAGTGTGTGCCACCCACTGGTCCTTTACAGAATTTCATATTTAAACAATTTGAGAAAAACTGGAGATCATTTTATTACCTAAATTTTAGTACCTAAGACCTTGGTAATTTAGGGACTAGGATCATTTCTGAAACCTGTACTTAATACCTATTTATCAAAATATTACATAGGACATATATTACTTTAATAGCTTCTCCTATATGTAGAAACACAGTTTTGTATGCTTTAACCCTTATTACAATTACACTCAACTTGTCCCTTTCCATGTCCTTCTTCCCTATTCCATTTGTTCAGTAAGCTGCTTCTTGGCCTCCTTCCCTGACACCTCTTTCTGTGCTAATTTTTATGCCCCCCGTCCAGTCTTTGACTCTCCTTTCTTATCATGCTGCCTGCATTTCCTCAGATGGCTCAACTATTTTTTCGTTTATCACCTTTACACAAATAACTGGCAAATATATGTTTCTAGACCGAACTTATGAGCTATAAATTCACACCTCTAAATACTGGCATAGAAAGCTTGCAGGCATGTCAAGCTCATCAAAACTGCTCTCTTCTTTTTAAAGGGCATCTAACCTGTTCTAGTTATCTACTGTTGTTTAATAAGCCACTCCAATTTAGTAATCTAAAACAGCAACCATTTTATCATGCTTGCAGGTTCTGTGAGTCAGAAATTCTGATCTGGCACGACAGAAATGGCTTGTCTCTGCTCTACATGCTAGAGTGTCACCTGAGAAGACTGTTTTTTGTTGTTACAAGGGAGATACCATATCTGTTTGCATTACTAAAATGGTAGAGGGAAGAAAAGCTTAAAAGTAGGTCCTTGTTTTCTAGAAATATTCACATATGTTGCATAGCATATAAGATCAAATACACATAAAAGAATTAAAACTATTTTTAGCAGTAGTAAGTTTATTTGTACTGATGTATATATTATTTAAAATGTTCTTTGAGGATAGCTACTGAATCATTTTTAATAAACTTCAACTTGAACTATAAGAAATTGATAAGCTGGGTTGAAATTTTGTAATTATAACTATGGTTAGAAGGATGCCAAGCAGCAGACATGGAACATTCTAAAGCCTCAGGGTGCTTCACCAAATGAGAAAATAGAAACAACTTTGACCAGACTTCAGTATAGATTGCTATGAAGACTTTTATTTATAAATGTATTATTCACTTGCTGTTAAATAAGAGGCATTCAACTGGCACAATATGTGAACTTAATTTGATCCCTCCCCAACCATTACATAAGCAAATGGATCCATGACAGAATTGAAGTTGCAACTCTAAATGACTACAAAGCCAAGTGACTATATTTGTGTCATTGAAATTAATTAAACTAATGGAAACCATGATGAATTATGCCAAGTTTTATGTTCAAATGTGTCGAAGTATAAATGGGAATAGGTGAAGGATTCTTTCAAATACTGATGTTTAATGTCTAGAACACAAACCAAGTACATTGAGTGGACGATAAATACAGTTTAATTACCTTGCTCTACTGGTATATGCTAGTGTGTAACTGGTATTGAAACACCTGTGAATCAGGTCTGTGGGGTTTAATATTGTACAACCTATGACTTGGTTTCAGGTAACAATACCAAATTCAGGATTTAGTTAAGCCATTTCTAAATGTCTAAGCTTAACCAACTTAAATGTGGTAACTTTGGTTTATCATGAAATTGGAATTTTACATGTATTTCTCTGGTAAAAGGATCAAAATGTTTAAATGTGAGATTTCAAATTCACAATACTTGTGGCAGGGATAGTACACTTCTGAAAACAATTACTAAATGGGCTTTTACGAGATGTATACTGGGAATTTGTGTCTTCACAGACTAGGAATAAGACAATTATAAAGCCAAACAATACTAAACGTGGTGCAATACACTGCAAAACAGTGTTGAAGACAAAGGTTAACAGATCATTCACACGTAGCACGCATTATAAATAAAAACCTACCTTAACTAGTTTGTAATTAGTATACACTGAATGACTCATGAACACAGACTGTGATGAGAGCAATACTAATGGTAAAATGAGAAAGTTATAAGAGATTGATTCCAAGGAAGGTTTCTTTGGTGTGGAAGGATGGGTTCCTTCCAGGAGCATAAGTGATTACAAGTGGAGACAGCGGCAGCCTGAGCAAAGGCCAAATGGAAGGGAATTACGGAATGTTCAGAAAAATGATCAGTGGTGAGTGTGTAGTCTGAGGCTGACGTGCAGGGGAGAAAAGAAGAAAATAAGGCTGAGAAGAGAGGTTGGGTCAAATGGTGGATTTCTTTGAATGTCAGTGAGTTCAGAATCTTTTCTGCACAAAGTGAGGTGCTTAGACTATTCGGGGAGGGCAATAATAATGGGGCAATAATAATAATTCTGAAGGGAAAGAATGGAGGCCAGAGTGACCAGAGGCAGGTAGGGTATTGTCAAATTTGGGGTGAGAGGGAATGTGGGACCAAAGTATAGGGGTGGCAGTGGACAGAGGAAGGAAATCAAAAAAACATTTCAAAGGCAGACTCAACAGGAATGATTACATCAAAGGGGGAGGGAAAGACTCAAGTAGATTTTGTGGTTTTGGGTACAAAAAACTCTATGGTGGTTTTCAAGATGACCACAAATTCCTTGACAGTCCTCCCACTGAGTTATGGTCTAATTCCTTTCCCCTTGAATCTGGAACAGGTATCAGTGACTCACTTAACCAATGGAATGTGATACTACATAACCTCTGGGGCTAGCTCAGAAGGTAACCATGCTGCTTCTGCCTTGTTTGGTAGAATGAGTTCTGAGCCACCTGTAGACAGCGTGGTCTATAGTCCAAGGCGAGCTTTGCCTTTGAGTTGTCCTAGCCTAGGTACAGAAGTGTGAGTAAAACAACTGCAAATGATTCCAGCCTTGATGAATATAATGGCAAGACACATGGAAGCATAAGTCATAAAGGAACAGATTATTTGGTCTTCTAATCTGGTGCTCTTCAGCATACGCAGTTTTTTATTTCATCACTTAGTTCAATAGGTGGGTAGGAAGAGAATAGTGATGGACATAAAGTAGGATAGAAATTTGCTCCAAAACATTTATATCCCTCCCCACAAATGACAGCAGCAATTAGGGATTCAAGCCATCTGGAGGTATCCCCTGCCTTTAGTAGATTCAGAATAGACATCAATATGAATTTGAAAATTTACTTTGAATAACAGCAGAATTATCTATTTTTCAAGACTTATGCAACTGTTATTCCCCCTACCCCAATCTCATCTGTAGGAGAAATACATTGTTACTGAAGGATATGCAAAACTAACATGCACAGAAAATTTTTGAAATTTTATCTCAGTCCAATGCCCAGATCCTAATAAGCTCTAAACACAAATATACTAGCAGATCTATATGATAAAGGACTTCTTATTGTAAAAGGTAAACTGAGGTTTATTTAAGCACTTGTTCCTATATGCTTATATTATGGGTTTTTTAATTTAAACAGCACTGTTGAAGTATAAATCATATAAACAATAAAATTCCATGATTTTAAATGTCAAGTTCAATGAGTTTTGGTAAATGTATAGTCTGGTAACCACTGCCACAATCAATATATGGAATATTTCCATCATCTGAAAGTATTCATTTTTTCCCTTTCACAATCAATTTCCCATCCCAATTCCCTAGCAACCACTGATCTGCTTTCTGTTGTTAGAGTTTTGACTTTTCTAGGTTTACATACAATATAATCATACAGTGAGTGCTCTTTTTTGTCTGGCTTCTTTCACTGAGCATAATGCTGTTTTGATATTCATCATGTGGTTGAGTTTAACAAGTTGCTCTTTTTCATTACTAAGCAGTAGTTTAATATGTGGATATATCATAATTTCTTTATTCATTCACCTGCTGAAGGGCATTTGTGTGTTTCTAATTTTTGGCTACTGTGAATAAAGCTGCTATGAAAATTTGAGTGCAAAATATATTTTTCTTGGGTAAAATATCTAGGAATGAGGAACTACAGTTTTAGTACTAAGAAATATTTCTCTTTCCTATAACAATTATCCTGAAAAAAGTTTTAATCATATTTCATAATAAAATTATCAGCAGATCTGTTGAGAAAGTTGAAGAATTCATACATTTTTCCAACCCTAAAGAATCAAACACAATCATATACATTCAACATTTTCCAAGACAATGCTTAATAATATGTAGGAAAATACTATTCCTTACAAACTTTAATATAAAATAAAATATTCACATTATTATGTGAACAAAGAAGCCATATTAAGAATTTGGTTGTAATTTTCTCTTAAGAGCAAATATAAGAGTTACACAATCTCTAATTTAAAAAGAAAATAATTCAATTAGTCCACCTTACAAAAAAATATATTTATAAAATGCCTATATGCTTCTCATACTTATAACATTTGTTTGCTTTAATTAAAGAAGGGAAATGTTTATCACCTCCCAAGTGAAAAACATTTTCCAAATTCATAACATCCCTAGGACTGTTTTTTAGTGTTAAATTTCCACATAGAAATGTCTGGAATAGAAAATTTTAAATAGTGGAATCTAAGGTTATAGGCATTCACATTCAAAAGCACAGAGGATCTCAACATTAACAAATTAACAAATTACAATTCTACAAAAATCAAATTACAACTTAATGTCCCTTATTTAAATAACAATGATGTCATGTTAGAGTTAACAACTACAGGTAATCACTGAATTGCAACACATGCAAAGATTAAAAAAATTTCAAGTGTTCCTAAATATATACATTTAGAAAAAATATTTTACAATACTATCATCTCTAGAGAAAATTACATAAAGATAATGATCAAAGAAACTTCAGTAAAGACAAAATAAAACTTTTACCTTTATTTCAAGTTGCTTTTCTAAAATAACTAATAAGCTCAACCTCATTGAATTAATGAAAATAAGATTTATTACAGGACAGATTTTTTGTGACAGAAACTAAAACTTTAAAAAATCATGATGTGAAAATAACATGAGACGTTTCTAATACTTGGAAATTCAATGTCATATTTTGTAAACCAGTCATATAAAATTATTCTAAAAGTATAAATGAGTTTTATATCAACCAATTGACTCTGACAACTGCCATCTCACCACCTGTCACCGACAACATCCAATGGAAACCTGTGGTGCTTAAAACACATTTCACCACCTGCCAAGGGGGCTGGCTCCAGAGTGGAGAAGACCAGGGCTCTAAGACACAGGTAGCTACTGCCACATAGTGGCAATGGTGCCAGCCTGTGGAATGGGGCACACATTCTGGGTCCCCAAATCCCAGGAAGGCTGCTCTGCCTGCATCAATGTACCCAATCCCTTGGATGGCGTAGAACTTCCAGAATTTCAGCTTCTTTGGAATTCTCTGAGGGTGAATGCATGTACTCCCATCTATGCAGGTACAAAACAGAAGCAAAAAATTTAATAATAAAAATATAATAATAAACAATACACTTATCTCTTTAAGATAAATGAAAAATAAAATTCTAAAAGAGTAAAAAATGTCTTATACCTCTTGGTCTACCCTGTGCTTAATATGTCTTTTACCCACCAGGCTTTTAAAAAATACTTTGTTAAAGAAATCAAGTTTCTTAATAATTCCCAAGCATACTTTGGCTAATACTAATATCCCAGAGCCAAAATACACTTTTACTATAAACTGGGGTTGTGTAACATGTAGAACTGGAGATGATCCATGGGCAAATGTTTTTTAGTTTAATGACTATGCATTTAACTTTAATGTGTTACTTTCTATTTATGGCAATAATACTGGTTTGCCTTTTAAAATAAATTCTCTCTCAGAAAAAGAGAGCATAAAATTAAAGTAAAAAACACCTCATAAAATATACAAATTTGGTTAAAATGGTTAAGCTGTAGTATGAAGTCTGGGAAATAGTGGTTTAGACTAAGAGTTGGTGAACTTTTCCTATAAAGGCCACATATTAAATACTTTAGGCTTTGTGGAGCCACATATGGTCTCTTACATATTCGTTTTTAATAAATCCTTTAAAAATGTAAAATTCATTCTTAGCTCAAGGGCTTAGCACAGGTGGACTTGGATTTGTCCTAGAGCCTTAAGTTTGCAGATTGCTGGTATAGACTATAAGAATCTAAAAGTGACCTGCTGTGTTAATTCTATTCACTTGAGCAAGGGAATAATTTCTAATCTCCCCATTCCTGCAGTTTAGAATGTGCATTATAATTAGGGGACAGCAGAGATCAGGAAGACTACCAGACGCCTTAGGAACTCATCTCTACTTTTTATTCCCACCTCACCTCTAGAGTAGAAGGAACACCTAACAGTGATATGCATGAGCTTCTAGCCAAGGACATGAGATCCCCAAACAGTAGTTAAACAAGGAGAGAGCCAATGCCATTCTGAAGGCAGTCACATCCTAGTGGGCACTAATCTCATAAGGCTAGATCTGGACAGCAGAATGATACAAGGCAGACCATCAATGCCATCCAATAGTCCATTCTTATTTGGACATGGAGAAAAAAATTCTAGCTCTTATAAAACAGCAATGTTAATTTTTGTTGTCCTCTGATATATCTTTTTCAGTCTAGACACACCTCATTCTCACTTTCTTAAAGGGAACAAAGTCAACTGAAATTTTTATTAACCCAGTAGCACCAATGTAAATATATGTCTTCAAAATTCCCCACACAGATTTGCTTAACCTTTATGGAAGCTCACCAGAGCAGCACAGAGAGAATGACAAGCACCCAAAACAATTCCCTCATACTTTCAAACGTAATACTTCATACTGGAGAGTAAGACAATTCCTCACAAGTGCAAAAATTTCTAATAAATTTAAGTTTAAAAAGCTGATATGTTCAAATTTATTTGCTTTGCCTGTAGCTCTTCCTAGAAAACTGTCAGGTAGGGAAGGTTAATCTGGCCCCCTAGACACGATCGTCTACCCTGTCCTCTCGCCCTCTGTCCTCTCCCTGCTCTCACATGCAGAGCTGTATCATTCACCCTGCCACCCCTTAAAAAAATTTTGATTTTCCTTATTTATTTGACTGTGATTTTCTTATAAAATCATCAATATCAAAACCAGTGAAATCTTTAGGTAAGACATTTGCAGTGTTAGCCTTCATGTTTAGTGGGAATTAAGGGGTTTGGGGTGGAGGAATAATTATTACAATAATCTATTCCTACCGGGCAGTTAGAGGTAAAGACATCAAGATGCTTTCGATCCTGGATCCTGGAGTGAAGAGGCCAAACTTTGTACCACGATCATACAGCAGGTTAAATTCTACATACCTGACATAAAGATATCAAATAACATTAAGGGCCAGCTGAGTAAAATCTTTCTTAAGATTAACCTGTAATGAATATTTAAAAGAGGGCTTCTTCCCTCCCACCCACACCTAATCAGCTGGAATAGGCATAAAGAAAACCAGTTTACAGTCAGTTGAGTTTTCTCCATCTGGACAGGCATAAATAAAAAGGTATGCTATCCAACAAACAATAGGATATATATTCAGCCCCAACACAGAGCAGTTATAAAATAAGAAGGTTGTTTTCCAATAAACAAACAAAATGAACATAAAGCTGAGAACTTTAAGGCACAACAATTACAGGAAAAAAAATGGCACCCTTTATCAGGATAGCACAGCTCCCTCTGGCCCTCCCCAACAGTCTGAGATGTTTCAGTCAAAGACTTCATTTCACTGCCTTTAACTCACATGTACTAAGACAAGATAAAACCCTTGTAATTAAACAGCCAAATGCAGGTAACAGCAATCTCATAATGTTTACTAATATATTTTTGAAGCAGTTAACAGCATTAATAAGCAGCAATATAATTCAATCTTCCTGTGGATTAACAGTGATCATAATAAAAGGAGTTGAGTTGCAGCACTGTTTTATTAGCATCAATCTAAACTTGATTCAGTATATTAGTTTTCTATTAACTGTCATAGTGAGATCTAAACTCGGTCTAACTTAAAAATCTGTGATTGCCTTTCAGATCATGGAATCCTTTGTAAAAGAGTCTCTTCTCCCCATTTACAAAAAGATAATTTCTACTACCCCCCAAAATTTAGAATGATCCATAAATCTGAAAATTTCAAAAGTCTCCCTTTCAGACCATTTCTCAACTCACTCAGAAACTATTCTCTTGATTTAACCTGTTCTCAGATATACTTGTTAATCACTGGTTACTATATTTAATCACACACAGAAAAAAATAATCTCTAAAATCCCAGAATACAAATTGTAGAAAGGATACTTCTGTATGGAAACCTGCCAAAGGGTCTGAGAAAAATTTAAATAAATTGTTCATGAATTCCTTTTGAGCCCTCACTATTTATCATTGAATTTCACACACTAATGACAATACCTTCTTAGGGTGTTTCAAAAGATACTTTAAGTGAATCTGCTTAACTTCCTCCTCACTAAGACCATAAAAAAGAATTCCAGTCTCTCAGTCCCCTTTCTGATCCCTGATATTACTTTTCTGAAACATAGCATTTAAGGAATGGCTGTGGTTCTCTAGTTTGTACTAATGTCTTTTCCAAAGACCCTGGTAAGAAGCTCTCTAAATGAGCTTTCTGTAAGATCCCTGTGCTGTGTTCCTTTTTCGAGTGAATGATCCCCCTTTGCCTACACTGGCCTCTCTGACTTCCACTGGGTTTCATTTAGATCTGATCTTTCCTATTCTTTCCATACATTCATCCTCTTTGAGGTATCTGTAAACTATGGACCTCAACCGTTCCCTCCAACTTAAATGATGCCTAAATTTTATCCTGTTTCCCTTTCCCAAAATACAACAAAACAACAACTTAAAGATCTTTGGTTTCTGTTCTCCTACAGTTAAAAAAAAAAAGAAAAAGGCTAAAAGATAAATTGAATATCAAAGTCTAGGGAGAGAAAAGTTGTAACTGAGAAGAGACTAAATGAAACTGCAAATAAGAGACTGTAAAGTCAAAGGAGAAGCAGTCTGACCACTGCAAAGGAAACTCATATTTGAGGTGGGAGGAGGTGGAGAAGAGTAACCTGTGAAGGACAGAGATAGGGTTATGAATGCAGTCTAAGAAAGTCAAGACAGTGCTGATAACTGCAGTGAAGAACTGGGGTTATCTTAAGCCACAGAGTTTACTGCCATCCTAAGGCCCAGAGATAAGGGTGGTAGGAGATTCTCCTTGAAGAACAGTTACCCACCACACTCCAGAAAATTTAACACCCAACACTTACACCTTATACTTAACTCAAAAAACACCAACATTCAATGATATACACCCCTGGAACTTCAAAATGTCTTGTCATTAAATAATGAAGAAAATATTATTCCTATGTCCAAAAAGTTTTAAGGGCTTCACCTCATTGGTATTCACAAAACGTGCCAGCTTTACATATGAAATCGTATGCAAAACTAGAACATCGTACTTCTCATAGAGTTTCCTTTTTTTTCTTTTTTAATCATCCTCTTTGGTATACTTTCCCCACTAAAATGTGAGCTTGTTTTTGCAGGTCCATGTTACGTTCACCTTTGTAGCCAGCACAGTGCCTAGCCATAAGGGGCACATGATAAATGTCAAGTGAAGTGAGAAGTAAAGGTGTATTTGAGAAATCATGGGAACAACAACAAAAAACATGTCCCGAAATAGATGCATTGTTTAAGAAATTTCTAAGAAATGTTAATTGACTCTCATTTTCCCAAGTCTATAAATGGGGACCTAAGATAGCACAGACAGTGATAAGGAACAATAAACATAAACATCTATCTTTAGACTTGGAATGTTATTTAAGTTGACCTTTTTGGGGCACTAGCCTTACCTTTTTAAGTACCCAAAGCTTCATATGCCCAAGACAGAATTGACACAAATGAGAAAATCCATTTTACAGCCATGGACCAGTAGTATATATAGAATTAAGATGGCAATGAGAAATGCATGTGAATCGGAAAAGTAGTAATTTGGAGCTGATTCACAGGTATACCCCAGCTAAAGATAACCTCATGCTAGTCACCAACTGAGCCCAAGCTCCATGCACAGAGCAGTGTGGCTAGCGTGAGTATCATGGTAAGAAGCATAGACCTGCTTCAACCACATCCTTCACGTCTAGGAAAGACCACAGGAGTTGAAGTCATGACAACCTGGTTCCACTTCTGGGATCTTTTATTTACCAGCTGTGTAACCTTGGGCAAGGAACCTATCTTTCTGAGAATAAGTTTTATCATCTATAAAATGATAACAATTACAGCAATCTCGCAGGTTTGCGGATAAAATTAGATGCAAACTACCTAATATATTGGCTGTCACACAGCAAGGACTCCATAATTAGTAGATATTATCATTAGTGTAAATAATTTCTAACATGATTATTTCTATTATAACTTTCATAAAACCTTAATGAATGAAAAAAGGTGTGATTTCAAATTTTCAAAGCAGCAAAACATTAAATGATGCCCATTATCTTGCCATAAGGCTGGAGGGTATTGCTAGAAGACTAAAAGAAATCAGCTGAATTAAATTTAGCAAGTACTTACCACATGTCTATTTTGAATCTCTGATGTATAGACAAATGAAATAAAATTTGTTCTCTCTATAATACTATTTTACAAAATTTTTTATTCATTTACATATGAAATTAGAGTATTAATATGACCCTAAGAAAGTATCTGCCCAAGACAACACACCACCCACTATTACTACAGCTGTTCCACCTCCCACCCAATTATGAAACAAGACCAGTTATGCAATGAGATGATTTATTTTCCGGTCCCTCACTCACCGTCCTCTCCGGAGCTGCTGCCACAGCTTTTCCTGGGGAGTGAATGAGTCATCACAGTGCTTTTTCACAAGAGGTATATAAGAAGGAATGACAGCCTGGGCACAGCTCTGGACAAAGCGAAATACCTCCTCCTTGGATGGAGAGTCGAGGTCATCAAAAAAGATGCCCCCGATGCCTCTCCGCTCCCCACGATGGGCTATGAAAAAGTAATCATCACACCTGGAAAACAAGAGCAAAGCCAAATCAGGGATAGAAGACAAAAAAAAAGGCATCAAAATCAATGTGAGTGCTTCAACTGAGAGCAGCAGTCCCCAACCTTTTTGGCACCAGGGACCCATGCTCCTATAAGAATCTATTGGCTGATGAACTGAGGTGGAGCTGAGGCAGTGATGCTAGCACTGGGGAGCAGCTGCAAATATAGATGAAGCTTCACTCATGTGCCAGCAGTGCACCTCCTGCTGTGTGGCCCGGTTCCTAACAGCCCATGGACCAGTACCAGTCCCCAGCCTGGGGAGCTGGGAACACTTGACTTAGAGCACCCTGACTAATGCCAGCACAGTGTCCTTACTTTTTGCCCAACTACAAAAATGAAACTCAGTCTTTACACAGATTTACTGCAGTTAGCATCAATGTAGAAAATGTTCTTTTATCTGCAAAGCAAGCAAGCAAGCAAGCAATTTAATACATAGCTATCTAAAGGATATGGCACTCTAAGACCTTTAATGAAAGAAAATTGGTCTACAGCCTTGCCACCCTGAACGTGCCCGACCTCATCTGATCTTGGAAGCTAAGCAGGATCGGGCCTGGTTAGTAATTGGATGGGAGACCACCCAGGAATACCAGGTGCTGTAGGCATTAAAAAAAAAGAAAAAATCAAAAAGCCCAGTATTAATACTCTATTTCTTGAAATAAGTGATGCTGCTGCCCTCAAAAGCAATGCTACTTTTGAATAACACAGGACAGGAATCCTCTACCAACAGTGACAGCAACCAAGCCCATGACTGGGCACCAACCCCTGAGTTCTCAATCAGTTTTTTATTTGCCAAAGGCAAGTACAGTAAATAATCTCTAAGGTCTCTTTTAGCAATAAAATTTAATGACTCTATAACATCCATGACTGAGAGAAGGGCTGGCTGAGGGAAAGGTTCAGAGAATAGAGTCTTCCAACATAGTAAAGGCTCGTGAGTTAGCACATGAAACTATCAAACTGTTCTTGAGTCCTTCCTCCTAGAGCACCTTTACTAAGAAGTCATTTCCTAAATGTTAAATCTGCAGAATAGTTAACATTGTAGAAATGGTTCTTTTAATGATCTCTATAGAATAAGGGCCTCTAAGTAGAAAAAACTGTACAAAAACTCAAAGCTATTTAAAAGTTTATGAAAAATAGCCTAAACAAAAAAAGTAGAAGATGCAAATTCCCAGAACTGTTACATTGGTATAATTCACCTCAAGTGTGACGTGTTGGCTTTTCCTTACGTGCATACTGTATTAACATAAAGTGCATCATGAGCAAGGCTGTACAGTCAGCTTTAACAAATCACATTATTTCAAAATCTCTCTTCATGAAATTATGAAATTAAATTTGCTAAATACTTATACTAAAAACTTTTTAACTAGCTAGCACCTTATATATTTTATTAACTAATATTACCCAGATAAAATCATCTCTGTAATGGTAAAAAGAGGAAACCAACAAAAGGGAATGTCTATCCTACCAGTCCTCCTGGAAGGATGCTGATTCATGAGAGGGGGAAAAAAACCATCTTACATCTGTGCATCCATGGCTGTGCAATTTTCAGTGGTAATATAAAATCAAAAAGAGAATATTCAAATGTTTTATCTTAGTTCTGACAATTTTAAAGTTGTACTCAATGCTCTTACATAAAAAATTCAAGATTCCACAATATTAGTTCTAAAAGCAAAACAAAAAACTTAAAAAAAAACTTTTTGTTCTTCTTTTTTTAAGAATGTCAATTAGCTCTAAGCAGTTTGACTACTCTACTCTTACTCCAAACAATTTATGCTCCAAACAATTTATGCCTGGATTCCATTCTACCACAAACAACCTGGGTCTCCTCACAACTCTTGTTTTTTTCTTTACCATTAGTGTTTCTTTCACAAACTTTCCAATTCCACCTTTCTCCTTGTCCAAAATCTCTGGTACATTTACATCTCTTCCAACTAGTTCACCAGCCCTTCCTATGCCCTCACACATTCCCATGGCAACAATAACAATTCTCATCTGGGATAAGAATTTCCCACCCTAGGATTAAAAAGTCTTGGATTCTTGGCATAGAGCACCTTAAAGTTTATATTCTAAATCATTTGGAATCAAAAACATGCTGCTACCCAATTCTTATTATAGACATTCAAATATTCCTAAGTAAATATATTATGAAGACCACCTGAAACTGGTACCCCACTTCTGATGGGCAAAGAAAACAGTTCAATCTTCATGAACTGAAAAGGTATTTAGTAACATAGTAGTTGCCCTTGGGATCTACAGAAGGAATGGAATATACTTTAGGGGTCATGACAAGTTCAATACCTTTACCTACCATTTTTTGAATTTGGGGTAGAGATCTGGACCATGCGGGTCACAAGCCTCTTTTAGAGTTTTGTGAAAATGGACAGCATCCTCTTGGTTCAAGTATGTTGGAGTAAGGTCACATCCACCACCAAACCACCACTGCTTGTTACCTACCAAATCAAGACATGTGAATCTGATGTGAACTCTGGAATTTTAGATGCAGCATACTACTCATTGTATTAGCAAACTTAATTTATCAGCTTACTTTATTAAGCATAAAATAGGTGACAATCAAAAAACATTCAACTGAATTTAGCTCTGAATGGCCAGTAAGGCCTACATAGAAAAGAAGCAGTAAAGAAGAAAAAAACCGGAATAGGAAATTAAAAAGTGAGAGAGTAGAACTAGGCAGGGAAATAATAGGCATGATAGTGAATGATCAAACACCACACAGGTGGACCAGGCAGTGGATCTCAATGCTAGATGAATATTAGAATCACATGATGAATTTAAATGTCTCCACCAGGTCATTAAAAAAAAAAAAAAAAGCAAACATCTGGCCCAGGCGTTTATATATTTATATATATATTTATATATATAACCTAGGAGATTCTGATATTTCCTATATTAAAAATCACTACTACCACCTCCCCTTTCTCCCAGAAAGGGTAAAAGCACTTGCTGAAGGAGACAACTTACCACTTGAGAATAACTACTTCATGTACTTAATTAGGTCTATAGGTTGTCAGTACCAGTTACCAACTCTTAAACATTAAAAGGTAGAGCCAAACCAAGTGGCTTCAAAATGAAGTTAAATACACTGACCTCAAATGCTATAACCTGCAGAGACACCAACAGGAGTAGGGTGGCACTATACAGGTGTTCTGACAGGTGGTAAGAGCTGCCTGAGCTAATGGGAGACCTAAGCTGGAACTATATGTGCATAATAAGGCATCATCAACTGCAGCCCACCTTAAACCCACAGATAACGCACTGCTGACAAGCAAAGCTATACAGGTGGAAGGTATCTTCCAAAAGCAAATTCTCAATTTCAACATAATCTTTCCCATGTTTTCCTTTGGGTGTATTGAGTTTATATTTGCAAAGAACCCTATGTGCACTTTAAATTCGGGTTTATTAAATCATTCTTTCTTTGTTGGTGGAAATATGGGGAGGTCAGAGTTCAGCCAATACCACTTTACTTCTCTTGTCCAGTGCATAATACACTGCACTTGCCAAGAAATAAATCTTCCTATGCCTCCTGAAGAAAATCTAGTTAAGATTGTATTTGTTCTTTCTCGATTTTAGATGTAATGCCTTCTAACCTGTTTTTAAATACACATTTTAGAGAGTAATACTTTCCACTGCTCCAAAGACCCTTACCATCGGCTTCTTCTACTTCAAAGTATCTGTAGTTGAAATGGATAGTAGGAGCATGAGGATTCTTGGGGTGGATCACAGAGCTCACACCCATAGCAGAAAACGGCAATTTACCTGGAAAGTAAAATACGCAGTAAGCTGCACTCAATCACCTGGCTTGGTAACTCCAACATGGATTCTGGATCAATTTTCAAAAACTGCTTTTTAATTAGTCTCTTAAAATATAATTTTTAAAAAGTAATGATGAACATGTTTATCTGGCATATGCACCCAAATGGCTTTATACAGAAGCAGTATTTACTTTACAAATAAAACTTGGGGGGCGCGGGAGGAACAGGTTCGCGGGGACTATTAAAGGCTGTTGAGACAGTCTGGTTTACCATCTTTAGTCTTCAGATTTTTTCCTCTGCTTCTCATTTGTTTTGCTGCTTCTTCAGAAAGATTTCCATGAACGACAGAAATGCTCACCCCAGCCTTTTCAAAAACATGCCCATCTTGAAGTACACAGCTGATGCCACCACCTCCTGTTTATAGAAATGTAACATAAGAGAATGTAAAATTGAATACAAAGTGCAAATTGAAAACAACCCTTGCATGAAGGTGATGGGATTAGGAGTTATTTTCCTTCTCCATTTTTCTAAATCTTCCGTAATATCAGAATATTTATAATTTTTTAAGTAAAATAAAATCAGATAACTAGCTTAGCTTTCTATTATAGGCAAATATTACCTCCCCATATCACCAAACTGAATATTTCTTCTACATTTTTATACCATCATCTAAAATAAATCACTGGCATATTTTTCTCTTCAAATACTACTGCTCAGAATGGCATTTATTGGTTATAATATATGAGAGAAAGCTAAGGTTAAAAATAGGAATGGGTATGTTTCAAGAGTGTTGTACTGTTACTGAATTTAAGAGCTCCATATTGTTTCAATTGTTTTTTCCCAGTGTGCTCTGCCTTTTAATTTTGTTCACAGGAAATTAAAAACAACAACAACAACAACTAGATATTTGATCACTGAAGGGATTTGGAACCTTAAACTGAGCGGGACAAACATTAACATTTAGGTACATGAACTATTACTATAAGTAGCTGGTCTGTTTGTTTTTAAGACACCAGAGTTACCACAACAGCAACTGCTTCATAAAGGCTCATGTTTGGCTTGTTTTAATTTTAAGACTTTTTAGAGCTGGATGGGACATAAGATGATCCAGTACAACAACCTCTGTATATTTCGAATGAGAAATCTGAAGCTCAGAAAGGCAAAACACCTCCTCCAAGAACACACAGCTGGCAAGTGGCCCAAACAATATGTTTCAGTGCTTTCTATGCATCAGACAATACTTTAAGCACATCACATATATTATCTCATTTAATCCTTAAAATACCATCGTATATTATTTCTAATCTCATTACATAGATGGAAAACAGAGGCACAAAAAAAGTTAAGTAACTTCTGAAGGTTACACAGCTAGTCTAGTATTGAGGTTGTGCGTCCTGGTTCAATGGTCTTCACTTAAAACCATTACAAGATGGGAAACACTATGAAAACCAGATTTAACTTCACTTAATATAAATGTGGCAGTACCATGGCCCAAAATCGGTTGATGAGAAGTTGCTGCAGTATTTCATTCCCAATTAAGAAAAGTAAGAAATCTTTTAAGTTTATGAGCAAGATGTAAGGTTTCATTGTCCAGGTAATAACATGGTCATGAAATATACGACTATAAGAACTGGGTTGTGATACTGAAGTATTTGCCACTGGAAGAAAAGATTTTACTAGCAGGAAATCTGATGGGTGCATTTGGCAGAAGTGCTGACCAGTCAATCAAATATTTCTTGTTTAACATAGAAAAATGAAACAATGATACTCTCAGCTGGAGGAGTCTGACACTTTAGCAAAGAGGGGCCGAATTTCTCTTTCCATCTCCGAAGAAGGAGGTATAAACCCATATACAGAAGCGGATGAAAGGTGGGGGAAATCTATAGTCAATTACAAATTTGGACATCCAAGCTTGTTGGGTTAAATATCTCTTAAGACCTCTACAAAAAATGACATTATGAAATTGCAAAGAGTTTGAAATGTCCAGTACTATAATTAGACGGCAGATCGGGGTCCACACCTGCAAGAAGAGGGCTGAAGACCCTTTTCAGTGTCAATCTTTTCAAAGGTGTGTCCCTTTTAATCTAGCAGGTACCCTTTTCCTACTCCCATCTGCTATTCTGAATCATCTGCCTGCAACCTAAAGCCTGACCTCTTTTGCTCCCTCTTCACCTCCGCCCCACGGACCGACCTTCTTACCTTCCTTCCTCTCCCACCGGTCCACAGAGAAGCGGGAACCTCCGTCAACCTGTGCCAGCGCCTGGCACACCTGAGCCTGGGTCTCCAGGATCAGCAGCTCCATCCTAGTCTTCATGTCGTCCGGCCTCCTCCGCAGCTCGCGCAGGTCGGTCACAGGCAAGGCCATGAAGCAGCTGCAGCGGCGGACCAGCTCGTCCTCCTCCTCTGGCCTCCCCGGCGAGGGGCTCCGGGCCCCCGAGCTCTTGGGCACCATCTCTGCCCACTCTACGTGCCGGAAGGCGGCGGCGGCGAGCCCCGCCAGCGCCGCGGCCAGCCCGGTCCCCAGCCAGGGGCTGCCTCCCGCCCTCGTGCGGTGCCCCAGCCCGCGGCTCTGCTCGGTGCCAGCCGTGCCAGGGGGCCGGCAGATGCGTCCGGCCGTGCAGCGACGGGACCAAGCGCGCAGCTCCCCGCAGCCGCCCCGCGCCGCGCGCCAGCCGGGACCCGCGCTCAGCCTGCCCAGGTGCAAGGCCATGTTCCCGCGCTGTCACCCTTGGGCAGTGCCCGCGTCCCGGAGACCGGCTCCTGAGGCCCCTGGAAGACCGGAGCCGGCGAACCACCCTGGAACAGAGAACTTTTGGCGAAGAACAGCTGCTACCGGGTCGGGCTCCCGAGGAGCGGGCGGGAGGCGGGGAATTCTGGGAGCTGTAGTCCCGGCTCTTATCGCCGCCTGCTGGGGTGCGCCCGGGCGATAAAGAATCCGTCGTCCCCAGAGGGGTGGGTCCGACTGGAAGAGAGCTGGGCGCCGAGGGTGCAAAAGCGCGGCTGGGGCGACGATAGCGATAAAAGAGGCTTTATTGTCACGTACAGCCTCTGATCTGCTGTTGGATCAACCACAAAGAGAGGACAAAGTAGGGCTGCATGGTGAGGACTGACATGGGCAGAAATGTAGCCAGAGACCTCCACCTGACTAACATTGTCAAACAGTGTTGCAAATTCTGGCTCTATTATCTGAAGAATGCCCCTTAGTTCCCTGTTTTAATCCCATAGAGTTTGTGGAATTGGTAAGATTGTTGGGGGCGGAGCCTGGGAAACTCCTTACCCAAAGGCGAGTTTCTAAAGGGAAAAGCTAGCAAAGGGCTCCTAAGAAATCCTAGGAAAAGACTCTCTGGGGTCAACTTCACAGTTAGGTCATTAAAATCTTCCCAGGCCTTGCTCCTACAGTTATTACTTGATTTTTTTTTTTTTTTAAGATAGAAAAAGCATAGTGACTGTTTAAACCAGCATAAAACTCATGACCTGGTGTGTTTGATAAAGGAATAAGAAATTAAAAATACTTATCCTACAGCTGTAGGGTGCTGCCAACTATTTCTCAGGTTTAGTACTTCCAACAACTCCTATAAACTAATCAGGACAAACATTCACACTCCTTCCCCCACCCTCACCCCCAAAACATAAACACACACTTTAAAAAAAAATGAGGGAAGAAGCTAACATAGATTTGATGGACAGGTTTTTTTGTTGTTATTCCTGTCACCATACCACGGTTCCATATTGTCTGGACATAAAAGTGTAAGAATGACTGTCAGTGGCCATTTTGTCCCTTAAGTCTTAAGGATGATTTTAGTTTCTAGTAGTAGATCATTTAAGCCACTGGTGGTAGTTTCTGCAATTTTTTTCTTATTGTCTAGATGCAATGATAGAACTTTCATGGCTATGGGCAGACCACTTGTTCAAGTCAGTGTAGTTTATCCATCCACAACTGCATCTGGCAGCTCTTACACAGGAACACCATGTTGGTTGCGTAGGCAGGCTTAACTCTTGAGTAGGTTGTATGAAATGTAAAAGCCTGAATTAAGAAGTGAATAAACTACTTTGCGGTGGGGGGGGGGGGGCGGAGCTTTTAGCCAAAGCTTACTGGGAGGCTGATTTGGGAAAGAAAAGAAAAGAATTATCTCTCTAGAAGGGTGGTTCACTTCTTCTAAATGCTTGTGGTGGGGTTTGATGCGGCCTAGTGGTGACAAATGAACCTCAATAATGAAACCTCTCTGTCCCATTTTTCTTTAAGAACCCTCTTCGTTATTGCTCTGATTCTGCGAATACCCATAAAGTCAGTAAAAAATAAGCAGACATAGGCTATTTTGAATATTTGTTCAGTCAAATAGGCTAGTCTTGAGCCAATTTGTACTAGTTTCTAGGTTACCTTCCCTTCCCATCCTTAGCCTCTCTGTCTATGCAAAGGATCTCTCTCATTTCCTCCTCTAACTAGCAGCAGCCTCCCTACCCTCATCTTATAATGCTATACTGAGAAAAAGCCTTAACAGCCTGGATAGTATGAGTTTAAATCACGCTTCTGCGGGTTCAAATTGTTTCCAAAAAGGATACTTGTAAGCCTGATTTGTCAGTGCGAAATAAAAGGCATCCCCTAGCCAAGCGATTTCAAGCACAGAAAGTGAACAGGGACAAATGATAAGTTTATGATAAGTTGTAAAACATAAGGTAGGGGTTCTCATTTTTTTTTTTTAACACAGTTTACTGCACTACTTTGTATACTAGCCAAAAAGAATCTGACTAGCCTTACACAAACTCAGGAGGTATAGGTATATTAGCTATCCTTTTTGAAACTTCACACACTTCCCAGAATCGATATGAACTTTCCACCTCCTCCCTTCCTCAAAACCCTGTTGAACATAACTGACTTTAGGCCTGCTTATAGTATATTAGTCTGCCCTTTTCTAGAGAGGATTAGAAGGGATTCTAACATTCCTCTGACAGTTTTACTGTCTTCTAAATACACACACCCATAATTCTCACTATCTTTACTAAATTGTACTATTTTCACCAATTCCCAAATTTTGAGAGCCATACTTAAGAAATGCATTGTCACAGTGACTCAGTTCTCTTACTTTTGGCTAAATACAGAAACTCAGGCTAATTATGAACTACGTATTGCCAAACAGGTATGTTTGCCTTGGCACACTTATTATATTTTTGTTCTAGAATTTGTATTTTAAATGTTTAGGTCTTTAGAGGCAAATATTTACTCAGATTATTAAAATGTTTTTTAAAACTACGTAGGTTAAATATCCAATTCAATTTAGTGTTGCTAACTTGGTTATTCTTTAACTGAAGTAATTTGAAAATTAGCTTTTCGTAGAGGTGTAAATACTACCTAAAAATTCTAGAAAACTTTTATGAAAGGGAGAGTCATGGTAACTGCCCCTTTAGTCCTTTACCTTCTCTGCCTTTAGCCTGTCAATAATTCTCCCCTGTAGTAATATGCATGTGATATCTGGAGTTGTTAACAGCAACTATTTTGTGACCAAGATTATGAAACTCCCATCAAAAAGTTTGTAGAGCAGTTAAATAGAAGAAGGCCTGATGACATCTAGTGCACCAGCCCTGGGCAGCCTACCTTTGGTTCTTGTTATATGGGAGAAAAATAAATTAAGGTTCTGTTCATCACGATTTATTTTACTTGCAATTTAAGTCCTTTGAATACTCTAATTATTCCATCTTGGTTCCGATACCCAGTGGAACAATGACCAGGGATAAGGGATGGGATCATGTTAGAACATGGAGATCTCCTACTATAATTAGTGTTGGGGAGGATGGATAGTAGAGTGGGATGTCATTTCTAGAAAAAGGGTGAGCCAACAACATCTTAGAGGCCTACTATGGAGAGAAATTTTTAAAGATGATTCCAGAGTATTGAGCCTGTGAATCTGAGAATAACACGAATATGAAATTCAGAAAGAAGTACTAGCAAGTATAGGGGAGACAGAAGGTAATCAATTTGATCCAGACAGTTATTAAAAGAGTTGTTTCCACCAATTTAACCAAAGCCCTCCAGTTTTCCACTAACCTGGATAAAGGAGCTTCCTGGCCATGTACCCTTTCACTATGCACTGCTCTCAACATCTATTCTAGGATGCCTAAGAATGTCATGAGTCAACTGAAAAAGGTGGGGGGAGAGTCATTTGGGAAAATTTTGGGAATAAAGTATTAGGATACATGCAGGTGTCCCTTCTGATAGACAATCAAAGAACCATGGGCATCAGGCTAGTGTTGAGTAGTCCTCATCAGACAACAATAAGACATTTAACACTGCTCCTGGGTACCTGCCTCCATGATGATTTCATGGTGCTTGCAACCAGTGGTATTTGCAAAAGAGATGCAAAGCTGCTCATGTCATGTCATGGAGAATTGATCTACCTGGTGGACTTTTTTGGAAAATACACATTTAAACCTTTTAACTGAAATATCTTTATGAACTTTGAAGTAAAGAATAGTTTCCTTTGTTCTCTGTATCAATCTAGAGTGGCTTTTCCTCCCATATCTAACTGTTTAGCTTGGACCAAGACCTGCTTCTAGAAGTGAGGAGTTTGAATGAATGCAAAGAGAGAGAAAAACACATTTGAAATACTCTCTTACAGCAGACACATTGAACTTGAGATGCTGGGAGGCTGTATAAATTGAAATATGGGTCTAGAGAGGGGTGAGGGCTGACAGGGTAGATCTGTGAGATACCAACAGTTGGAATGATGAAAAGTTTACAGAAGAACTTTTGGAACAAAGAGATAAAGGGCTCAAAGTCAGAAGACAGGGCACTGGAGACATTTAGAGACAAGAGAAACAAGAAGTCTTTGGACTTTTGCTGCTATGTCACAGGAGCATGGAAGAAGGGGGCACCAAGGAGGAGAGTGTGGTCAGTGGACAGAAAGCTGCACTCTCTGATCAGAGAACCTAAGTGCTAACTACCGAATGCTTATTAGGAAGCCACTGGCTGCCTTTGAGAAAAGAGCTTCAGAAAACCAGATGAGGTAGCAACTAAATTGAAAGAATATGTAAAACAATAGTAGCTCAGTGTGGACAGTCATAAGATTGATCTTTTTGGAGGTGGAAGACTTGAGCATGATTTTATTTGTTTGTTTGTTTGTTTGTTTGTTGCTGTTGTTTCAGAAAGGAGCAAGACAACAGGGAGAAACTAAAAAGGCAAGAATATGCACCACCAGAAGACGCATAGGCAGACCCAAGGTTTGTTTCTTTACTCCTCTTCCCAAATTGAAACATTCAGCTTCCGTTTAGAGAGCACAAATGTCAAGGTAACGGGAATGAGTATTGGGCAAAGGATTAAATATGGTCCTAATGTGTGTATGTTCCCTTAAGAAACTTGGCTTTCCTGCTCCAAATCTTTACCTCTACCCTTACTTTCATCCTAACCAGCATCCAGGCAGCTTTAATGTTCTAGCTTCAATTGTAATCACAAGGTTATGAGAACTTTGTGGAGTAACTATTCCTGGTGAAACTGATCATTCTTTCTGTAGACATTTATTTAGCATTTCCTATGTACTGTGTTCAAAACAACTCCATAATAGATGGAACCACTATTATTACCCTCATGTGATGGATCACAAAACTAAAGCTTAGCTTTAGGTGTAGACCAAGTATAGACCTTGTCTCTAATATTCTTTCAACATTAGTCCACTGTTCTTCATCTGACCCAGAATCAATGAAACCAATATTTTCTAAACACTTACACCTTCCTAGAAAGAGATTCCATTTGAGCCACCAGATAATCTCTTCAAATGAAATATTATACAGGCAGTCCCCATTTGCATGGTACTTAGGGACCATAAAAATGACCATGTAAACTGAAGTAGGACAGATCGATCTTAATAATCAATGTGAAGAAATTATGATTGTTCTGTAAAAATTCTATCATTTCATTAACTAGCATTCTTGAGATACCTAGTACTTATTTTCTTGCCTATTTTCTGTGAATAACTGGCTGCTTAGAGAAACACATTAAAAATGTCCAAATATATGAAGTGGTTGTGGCAGACAGCTAGTTATCTACTAAAAATCCATTTTCACTTTTTTCCTTTAATTATGGTACTCCAGGTTTTAGCATGGCATATTGTCACCTCACTAAAAACTACACTCCCATCCTCTCTTGAAAATTATAAACAAATTCTGGCCAGCAGAATATGAGCACAACTGCTGTATGCCACTTCTAAGTTTATCCTGAAACGTAATGGGTGTGCTCTTTCCTCGCCTTTTCTGCACAGGCCAAGATACAAATATGACAGCAGGAAGTGAAGCAGCCACTTTGAACCCAGAAATGGAATCTGTGTATTGAGGGTAGATATTAGAATGCCACTGTATGGACTATTATCTCTGGATATATCAGAGAAAATATCCTTCAGTCTTGTTTTATCTTCTGCATTTTGTGGCCTTTTGGTTACAGATACTTTACTCTAACCTAAGAAATATATGGATGGTTTCTATTTGGGAACAAACAATAGCTTAATATTGTAATACAGAGTTTATACACATCATACTAAATAATTAATGACTTCTCATCCATTGCAACTTAATTTAAAGAGGACAAGAGAAAAATAGAAGGCACAGAGTCCAAACCCCTTCTGAGGTAATCAATTTAGCCAGACCTGCTGAAGACAATTGGCGATGTAATGAAGCCACCAGAGACAGAACAAGTAAAGTCTGCCTCCTGCATAGAGGGATCTGGTGTTTCCCATTTAGCAGTTACTGTACACTAGGATATGAGCCTCCATTCCTAACAATCAGACTTGTTGGGATGGAGACTTCTAATATTTAAATTGAATTTTCAAGTATAAAGAGAGACAGTTATTTGTCGACATTTATTTATATAATGATTTTTGTGACAAAAATACATTTAAGGTAGTATTAATCAATTAAGTCATTGGTATGGAAATAACTTATCCCAATACAGCCCTTAAAATTTGTACAGCTTGAAATTTGACTCTTTTGTAAGGAACAGGTAGGTATAAAAGATCTGATTCATCACCAACAAATGTGTGACACTCATGTATATACACTAGAGGGCACTCACTGTCTATTTTCTATTTTAACACAATTTACAATAATTGGTTTTCAAACCAGTGTGTAGAAGAATCACATTGGGATCTCATTCAAAATGTATACCCTTAGACTGTGGGGGCCCATGAGACTGAATTTTTAATGAAAGTGTACATGGGAGCATGGGTAAGAGAATGGCTTGTGGAGACTGACTGCCAGAGTTTGAAACCTTGCTTTGCCATTTGTGAACTTGGACTATTATTTAACCTCTCTGTTCCTCAGTTTCTTCATCCAACAAATTAAGTTAAAAATAGCACCTGCCTCTTACAGTTGTTGTAATGATTAAATGAGTTAATTTAGAACACACTAGTGCCAAGCAATAAATATTCACTCTTTCTTACAAGTATTATTTATAATAAAGACATTCATTAATTTTCTTGCAGAGACTTAAGAAACACAGGACTATTTTTTAAAGAAAAAAGAAGGTACTCTCACAGTACTCTACCCAGCCAGGCTAAGATTTCAGGTCCTGACCCTCAGCTAGAGTGGGTGATAATGGAATGGCAGGAACCAAAGGTGCAGAGTGGGGAATAGAATAAGCTGAGGTGGGTCTTTGTATGTTCTGCCAAAGATCTTATACTTTATTCAGTGGAACTCCATTGATACACTAAAGCAGAAAATGGCATGATCAAATTTACACTTGAGATACCTCACTTTGTATGGAGAATGGGGCATGGAATATAAGGGGTGAGGCTAGAAGCAGATGCATAGGGGAGCTCAGGTAGACACAATGCCACTTCTTTTCCATCCTAAGGAACAGTCTCCAGAAAACATTAAAATTATTCACATTAGTGCCTCTGATAGTAACAATTTGAACCTTTTAATCCTTCCTTCTTAGGAGTTCAAAAGAGTCAAGTTTGTAATTTTACACACCACATAGTATGTCTCTAAGTCTCTTAGAAATATATCCACTTCTAAGTCTCTGAACACATGCAAATGTAAACAGATAAAAAAGCTCTTCCCTCTGTTAGAGTTGTTAAGATTACAGACTCAAATTTGCTTTAGTATCAGATTTCTTCAAAGGAAATCCTGTGAAGAAGTTCAATGGCTATGTGAACAGAAAGCAGAGCTGCTTCCATTGAAGGAGGTTTCTGGCTGAGCAATGTCTCTCCTATTTTTCACACCTCTGACACCTTATCACGTGAATTAATTCTATGAACCCCTAAGACCTAGAGGAACAAAGTCTGAAAGTGATGATTAAACCAATTCTTCCATTTTACAGAGGACAAAAATGAGTTTCAGAGAGTTAATAATTACTCGAGTAGGGTGTGAAAGTAATAGGGGGTCACATAAAATTGAAAGGTTACTATCCAAATTCATAGTAGAAAATAGAATTTGGAAAGGATTTTCTTAGTGGTTTCTTCGATGTTGGATCAATGAGTCAAGAAGAACAACACAAATTGCAGTGCCTGAGGAGCAAGAAGGAGGTTTGACTTAGATCCAGAGAAAGGTTTCCAATGGAAATGGATGCAAACTTTGGAACGTTGAAATCTCTGGCCTGGAATGCCTTCAATGTAGCAAGCTGCTTGTCTGTCTAGAGAGAATCAAAGCTAGCTTTTAATTATAGTCCTGCATCAAGGTGGACAGCTTCAGCCCTACCAGCCATTAGTCATCATCATCCTTGGCATTATCAAACATCCATTGAAGGTCTTCACTAGTTAAACACAGAGGTACTTTTCCCTCTGGATACCATTTGTACAGATCAACAGTTTAGACAGACAATAAATTGGCAATTTTCTAATCATTCATGGAACAAACATTAGCCAGTTTCAACTCTTTTTACTTTCTTTTCTGTGTTCAAAATCGAACTCAAAACTTACCTGGTCCCAGAAATGTCTGCCCACCTGATTCAGTTCACTATTGTGCTTAGCAACTTCAGTTCACTATTGTGCTTAGCAAATTCTTAATTGACCTTGCTGAACATTTGCTCCTCGCCTGTAAAGTACAGATTAACAAGAAGGGTATTTCAGAGTTTTTGTATAACTAAAAGGAGATAAGATATGTCAGCTGTTTAGCACAGTGCCTGATACATAGCAATTATTTGAAAACTATTAGTTTCTTCTCTAGTGTGGATCTCTGATAGACCAAGGTCAAATTCACAAAAATTCGAAAGAGGTTTAATTTTTTTTATGTATCTTTTCATCACTTCTTTTAGAATTTCTGGGCTCTGTTATATTCTATCTCTTCGCTTCCCCTCTCTCTTTCTTTTTATACTAGAATAACTCTGATCAGCTTCTTTAATGTGGAAGTTAACCAATAAACTTAAGAATAACAGTGGAAAATAAATCAGATACACATATTCAATATCATAGGTTGTCTTTAGTTACAAAATTTTTAGAATTGCCTTCCCTTAGACATTCACAGAAAAGGTGTTTGTTTCTCGTGCCTTGTTCATCTCTAGATAGTTAAATAACTTTAGTCTTTAGATGATAAATTCTGTAGTACTGGCCAAGGGTAAACATCTCTGCAGATAAGCATCTTATTATTGCTCATAATGTCACTTTTTAATCTCAAGTCTCTTATTCAAATTTAGGCTATAAAGATGAAGATAACAAAAATAAAGAAAAATAAAAATTTATTTAAAAATTTCATTATCAATCTAGATTTCTTAGAGTAAAGGGGGATGGAAGAAACCAAAGGCCTAAAGAATGTTTGAAAATACTTCTCTTCCCCACTAGGTATGTTTAAGATTTAATTCCTATCATTGACAGTCAACATTTTAACCCTTGTCAGTGAACTTCACAGATTACAGAAACCCACCATCATAACCCTTCTCCCAACACCCATATCTAATCTCTGCCTGACCCTCTCTCTGAAAGACATGTTGGTGTTGGCTATTAGTCTAGCAGTCACGTTTCCAGCCAATAAGTTATTATAAGCTTAAATCACAACCAAACATGTTCCTCTAAGAAACAGACAGCTTTCACACTAAATATAGAACAGTCTAGGGGCTCTAACAGGTCAGGGATGCTGACCAAGAAATGTATTATCCAGGCTACAGATAATTATTTACAAGTTTTTTGTAGCTGTTAGTGGTGGTAGTGGTGGTGGTGATAATGATGATGATGGATGTGTGTGTGTGTGTGTGTGTGTGTGTGTGTGTGTGTGTGTGTGTTTGAAAGGAATGTAGACAAGTTCAGGCAATGGTCTGCTCTCACTTTAAGAAAAATGATTACAGTATAATTTCATACAATAAAGACACTAAACTCTTCTGAGAGATCACACTTTCCCTTCTGTTGGAAGATGGCTAGATTATTTTTTGGTTGGCAAAGAGAATATTAAAAAGTACTACTCAAGCCTGTAACCTTCCCATCCCAAGAGCTGCAGTTTCAGCCCTGGCAGTAAGAGCTGCAGAGCAGGTGAGCACATTGGAGGAGGAGGCACAAGTAGCCTGAGCGGGTGGCAGGGACTCCCCGGGAGCAGGAAGAAGAGCAGAGAATTTAGAGAAAGATGGCAGAGTGAGAGATGTCCCCATATTTCTCCCCTTGAAACAACAATAAGCTGAACATCTAAAACACAATGAAAAAAACACCCAAACTGCACACTAGCACATCTGAGCATGGGATCTTCATATAAAAGCTACCACTAGTCAGAACCCCAGGTGTCAGGCAGTGGACTGGGAGTAATAAAGAAGCTGAGCACCCTGTAGGAGGAGGGTGAGGGGAGATGGTCCAGCAAGTTCCCTGTATAGCTCTGCCTGGGAGTGCTGTGAGCTCCATGTGGCCAGCAGCAGGGTCCAGTCATCAGGGCAGAAAGAAGAGAAGCAGGACAGCAGAAAAACAACAGTTAATATTTACCAGCTGCGGTTGCAAAACCAAGCTGAGAGGCAGCCTCCAAACCCCAACGCAGTGGGCACCCCCCATATCCTCCGAGACTGAATTCCGTGGAGCCCAGGAGAATCTGAGCAAATGCTATCAAAACTGTCACTAAACAAAAAAAAAAAAACAACAACAAAAAGAAAGAACGAAAGAAAGAAAGAACGAAAGAAAGAAAGAAAGAAAGAGAGAGAGAGAGAGAGAGAGAGAGAGAGAGAGAGAGAGAGAGAGAGAGAGAAAGAAAGAAAGAAAGAAAGAAAGAAAGAAAGAAAGAAAGAAAGAAAGAAAGAAAGAAAGAAAGAAAAGAAAAGAAAAACTGTCACTAACTCTGACAGGGACTGAGACTGAGAGTAGTGAGCATGATTAGACATCTGTGAGGAGTCAAGCTGTCACTATTTGCAAGTGACATGACTCTCTATATAGAGAATCCTAAAGATTCCACAATAACACTACTGAAAACAATAAGCAAATACAGTAAAGTTTATGGATACAAAATCAAC